>JANHFL010007301.1:45134-63112 GCA_032468155.1 Oxyrhabdium leporinum
GAACCGCTAGATTGAATCAGCAGAAGTGGCCTGCAGTTCAACACTCTAACCACTGCGCCACCTAGGCTCATCTAATCTGCATCTGTTTATATCTTTTATATAATTATAGGTATTTTATGATTCTAATAGAAATTCAGGTTTAATAGATACCCTTCCCTCTCAAATGATCCATTAAATTGAGGATTTACTGGATTTCTATACACAAAAGCTGATATATTAGACATTTAAAAAAATACTTGCACAATAACCGTTTTCTAGCAGCTGCTCTTAAGAAAGCAAGGGAAACCAAATTCATAGTTTCAGTTGATGTTCAATGGAAACTTCTTTTTAAAATAATAAACAATGACAGTTTTAAGGAAAGAATGAATAGTGCAAATACTTTTTCCAGCTCATTCTGTTGCCAACATTTTCTAAGCTCAGTACTGGAATCGATACTTAACTATTGAAAAAGAAGACTTGGCTGTATCATGTGTATCCACAGCAATCATTCTTCCACAGTTATCAATTGTAATAAATTTCAGGGTAACTTGTGATTCATTCAAGAAATATATTTACTGGTAACAATTTAAAGTCACATGCATGAGATGGTAGAAGTCACTTAAATGTTTTGATTCAGAGACTACTGAAATAGTAATTCCAATTTTTAACATTAACGGTTTCTTCTATTTGTCATTTCTTCCATTTGAACAATTTATTTTCTAAAAAAAATGGGAACGGGAAAAGATAGGAAGTTTGTAATCAAGCAGAATATATTTTTGTTAGAGATAAATTGGTCAGAATTTTTCCAAAGTAGTGAATAAAGAAAGGTTTTAACAAGAGGTCACAAGCATTTTTCTGCTATGCAAGTTGTTACAGGTGTTCCTCGATTTATGACAACTGAGCCCAAAATTTCCACTGCTAAAGTTGTTAAGTGAGTTGCCCCCATTGTATAATCCTTTTTTTTTGCCACAATTGTTAAGCAAATCACTGCAGTTGTTAAATGAATCATGCAGTTGTTAAGTGAATCTGGCTTCCCCATTAACTTGGCTTGTAGGAAGTCAGCTGGGAAGGTTACAAATGATGATCACGTGACCCCAAGGACACTCCAAGTGTCAAATACATGCCAGTTGCCAAGTTGCCAAGCCCCTGAATTTTGATCATGGGACCATGGGGATACTGTAATGGTTATAAGTGTGAAAACCATCATAAGTCACTTATTTCAGTGTAACTTCAAACAGGCACTAAACAAATGGTTGTAAGTCGAGGACTACCTGTAGTTTTTTAGGACCTAATAAAGAAGCAACATTGAAATGACAGAAAAGTGTCTGTGTTTAAATGAGCTTTTGTTTTTGCCCTCATGAGTGTCTTGAGATTTTTATAGAAACCTAGGGTTCCATAGGTCACAGCTTGATAAACCTGGTTTAAATCATTAAACTAAATCTTGTAGACAGGTACCTTAAATCAGGGTTTAAACTATATATCTATATATCTACATCTACATATCTATATCTATATATCTAATCTCTTTCTCTCTCTCTCTTTCTCTCTCTCTCTCTTTCGGAATTCTGAAATAAGCTTAGCAAAATGATTATGTGGTAAGCTTTCTACATTCAATACAAGAGGGATGCAGCAGCAGAAAAAGACTTTTATAAATCTTAAAATCAAACATTTAAATATAAAAATACCAGTAGAGGGTGCTACTTTGACATGTATTTGCTCATAAATAAAAGCAGCAAGACCAAATAAAAATGTAGTAACCCTAATATTCATAATTTAACATTTGTACCACATCCTTTCAAAAGACAATTCCTTTCTGTTCTTTATTGCAAAGGAATGCTATAATTAGACACAGTAAACTAGAACATCAGAGGACAACCATTTGGAATCCGGATTAGAGTAATAAACAAGAAAGGGTAAAATTACATTACAGCCTGAGAAGATCCTAAATCTCAGACTGACGAAGCTTCCCTCCAAAGTTTCATTATTCTAGGAACAATGGAAACTTACTGCTGAAATCATCATAAACCAGACATCACAGCAAAGTTTAAAACAAAACAAACAAAAAAGCTGCAGACTATTGTCATGAACTTCTAACCACAAATTTAAGGGCAAACCCTGGCAAATGAAAACTTTAAAAGTGTTTGGAATGATACAGCTGTTATGGGAAAATATAAAGCTTTCAGAATCAGTCACCGTTGTCTTCAAAAGTCTTAATTTACTTTCCATCAGCTAAAAATGTCATATAAAAAGTAGCTGTAGAACCAAGGACCATCCCAAAATAGAACAGTAAATCTTTAGATCATCTTGCTGATGAATTAGCATAATTTGGTCATAATTTGGTTAGTACAAACAAAATACAATAGAAGTAGAACTAGAGGAAACACTGAAATAAATGTGAATTTATGATATCCAATTTCACTGCGGCTATGAATTCTTGTTGACATCATTTTACTGACCTAAACCAAGGAAAATATGAAACATATAAAACACAGCAATCCCTTTTGACTTCATGCATGTTTGAATGAAACTCGTTAAAGTGGCATCATAAACATATCCCACCAGTTTGGAAACCGCAAATGAGAAAGGTGATAGAAGAGAATAAGGAGGAAGCTGTGTCCCTCCCTCATTTGACCTATAATTTCCTACATTCTCACTGTTGCTACTCCTGAATGTCCCTTGAGTTGCTGATCCTTTAGTCTACATTCCAATATTTCCTTTGTTCTTCTCTTCATCAATTATTCCTTTTCCTAAGCCACCCAGACCTTATTCTACTGTTCACATGGTGTCAGCAATTACTACGTTTAATATCTGAATTACATAAATAAAACATCCGAATTGTTATCACATAAAAATGACATACTTAATAATTGGACAGGTTATGCTCTTCCAAACATAACTCTGGATAAAGCCTCCAGAGTTCTTCAAATTGCCTCTGGACAGTAATTTTAATGTAACTCAAATGGTTAATAATTACATTGGACACTTGTTTGTTAATTATACTTATTTAATTTATAACAAATTTAAAACGTTTAATATTTGTCTGGATGCCATCTATTTTTTCATTCTGATATTTACTATGCCAGTATTCATCTCAAAATAAAATTAAGCCGGTTAGTCCCAAAAGCATTAGGCCCTAGTATTGGGCCATTTGACTGGGTGCTTTGTTTATTTACTAAATATTAACTAAATATCTTAGTTATGTTCAGGAGTTAACTACAATCAAGTTGATATGTTTTTCTGTAAAAGTCAGAAAGGTTTAGGTGTATTGGAAATATTTTCTACTTGTACTAGGAAAAAAAGCAATTTTAAAAAGAAACCTATAGTTGGCTCTATAAGAGTGCATCAACCAAAATAAACCCAAGCTGGATTTTTAAAATATATTAAATTTTTAAGGCAAAACTATTTTTAAATTAAGTTCCTGGATGACAATAATATTTAATTTTAATAGCTTACATAGGAAATCAATTAAAGCTTCCTTGGTGCTTGTACTGAGCAGTAGTTACACTAATGTCTAAAAATTAAAAAAAAAATGGGATAAATTACATATCTTTCTATGTGTGCTTCTCTCTTGACAAATAACGTGCTCAAAGAAGGATCATTTAGAGCAGGGGTGTCAAACTGGCAGCCTGCGGGCTGGACGCATCAGGCGCAGGCCACGCCCATCCCAGTTCCGCGAATGGGGAAAATGTTGCGAAATGTCACTTGATGGCAACATGACACAGCAAGTTTGACACCCGTGGTTTAGAGTAACCAAAAACTAGATAAAAAGCACCTGGCAAACTTTTGCAGATGCCTAGAACTCTAGCCTGGCAACATCAAAATGATGTTACTATACTGGACTGAGTCCAATATATTGATAAAAAGGAAGTTAGTAGATATACCTTACTTAGTAAGATATGTACACAAACATTCTATTTATTGTTATAAATAAATCTTTCAAGAGTTGTTCTTTCCATACAGAAACAGTTCTCCATTTTCCGAATAATATTTTATTTAACTGGACAATTAATTTATAAGTCAGACACAATCTAGGCATAGCAATATAGTCCCAAGTTATATTGTATTAACTGAGTGTTCATGTTTTCTAAAATCTGTATGAAATAAAAGCTTTAGGAAAGTAATATAGCCAAATTCTTCCTCCTGAAAAAGCTAGGTAAATATGCTATAATCACTTCTTTCTGACTTCACACTTATTTTACAAGGACAAACTATGACACATTTATAACTACTTTTACCAAATAAATTTGTAATCACATCAACAAGTTACAAAAAGTCTTTCATGCAGTATTCTTTATATCACTGGACTCTTATAACTATCTTTTCCTGTCCATCCCTCATTCTATTAACTTAAATATGATTTTTAATTCTCTCTCATATGTTTAAGCATGTAAGTGTGCAGAACTTGTGAAGTGTGCAGAACCTGTTAGCACAGAAGTGCGCTAACACATTTGTACCAGTTGTTAGGGTGCTACTCAGCCCTACATACTGAACATTGCTTTGCCCTAGGAAAAGAACATGGAGATTTTTTTCACCCAATTCATTTATTAATCATTTTTTAAAGATGGGAAATTTAAACATTGCTTCAGGTTATGTTTGGCATGGAGAAACAAAGCTGTCTGTTTTTCTATTTATTTGTGGAATTAGTGACAAAGTTTTAGTTGCCAAAGAAGGCAACAGAGTGAAAAATTAGATGCATATCCGAACTTAACAGATAGTCCAGAGGTGATGAAGATTGAAATAAATGAATGAACAAACAAACAAACAAACAAATAAGGTTAAATCAGGACCAACAATAGTTTTTGGACCCTTTTGGAGAAGAAGTCATAATCTTACTAGCAACAGCCCCAGAAAATTCCAAACCGCCCAAGTTGACCAAGGAAACTGAGCAAGCAAGCATGGATTTGAGATAATGGGCTGTGTATCTTTGATAACTGACCAATCAGGAGCTTTACACCTGTCCTGAAAAGGTTTATAAAGATCAAACATTAGGCAGTCAAAATTCAGCGGGAGTAACAACAACAAAATTGCAACGCCCATTTTTTTTTCCTTCTTATCACCTTATCTGCTTCTATCTTCAAGTTTCTAATTGGATGAGCCCTATAACATGTTGAAAAATCTTGGTATCCTAAAAGGTAACACCAATTTTTATTAATTATTTTTTAATTTTAACATTAAATCAATGTTACTTTTAATGTACCTGCTTTTTATAGTGCAGCATCCAATATGCAGCACTGAACCTAAGTACACAACTCTGGCATGTAAGGAAATTTAAGCAATAGCTGACTTCAAAAATTTGTGTGCTAAATGTAACAGTCAAGATCTATGGTTTGTAAACTACAAGTTTGGATGGGTTCACACATTATGCTATGCCAAAAATAAACAAAGTGCATTATGACTTCTCCAACTGTGGTAAATACAGGTAGTCCTCAACTTACAATAGCTTGTTTAGTGACTGTTCAAAGTTACAATGGTGCTGAAAAAAGTTACTGATGACCATTTTTCATAGTTACGACCTTTCCAACATCCTTATGATCATGTGTTCAAAATTCAGATGCTTGGCAACTGATTCATATATATGACTGTTGCTATGTCCCAAGGTCATGTAATCATCTTTTGTGACCTTCTGGCAAGATAATTCAATGGGGAAGCCAGATTCACTTAACAACTGGGTTATTAACTTATCAACTGCAGTGATTCACTTAACAACGGAGGCAAGAAAGGATGTAAAATGGGGGAAAATTCACTTAACAGATGTCTCACTTAACAACATAATTTTTGGACTCAACTATGGTTGTAAATCGAGGACTATCTGTGAGGTAAAAATGTCAGACAAGCAGTTCATCCACATTTATCTGTTAAAATGTAGAGATAATTCATTTCAGGTATTAAATCAGAACCACAAAAAGTAGGATATCCCCCCCCCCCCAATTCAACATGGCAGTAATGAGGGCGGAAGGAAAGGATCTGTAAAGCATGGCCATTTGGAAACTATTTTGTTAACTAAATAGTGTGGAACTGCAAGTACATCTTTCTAGTTACCTGGAGATTTTTTGCTTATTCTTGTCTGCATCAAATAAGCATGACGAGGCAACAAAGGTGATGATGGCAAGGAGACTGAAACTCCTTTGGCCAAATTCATTCTGTAGACATCTTCAGATACAGGTTGGATGCCACTTTGACAATCTGCACTGTGGCCAGATGTGGATATGATCTGCGGTACATTTTCTGAACATGAATCACCTAAAACAAACAGTGAAAAATTAAGCTACTTAGTAAATGAAATCTCATAAGTCCTACAAAATTGATCAGAGCTGTGTGATATAGGACACGTATCTCTTTGATGTACTGGCAACAGAGCAAAAATTAATTTTACTGGCACTGGTTGCAAGAGAGAACTAGAAACAGAAATAGTTATTGAACAGGACAAACTTTGCTTCAGATTCTAAGTATTAGAACAAAAAGGTTTACATTAGTTTGTTTTGTACTGAAATCATGTTGCTATACCAGTGTCTAACTCTTAAATTTGAATTAGAACACACAATGTCAAAAGAAAAAAAAGCTATTTCAGCTTTTTGCTAGGAACTGGACCGCTGCTGTTGTTCTTCATGTTTATCCTGTTTAGTTGGAAAAAATATTTATTTATTAAATTGATACGGTGCCATCTCACTCTTTAAAAGCAACTGTAGGTGACTTATAATTAAAAACATAAATAAAGTATTTAAAATATTGAATAAATTAAATACAAAAGCAAAGATCTATTTGTTTCCTTATAGCACGGCTGTAACGTTCATCTCTAAAGACAGCCGGTTAGCTGTACTGATTAAGGCACTAAGCTAGAAACCGTAAGTCCTGGTCCTGCCCTGCCAATTGGGCCAGTCACTTTTTCTCAGCCCTGGGAAGCAGGAAACAGCAAACCATTTCTGAAATCTTGCATCTGTAGGGACTTATCCAGGCAGTCATCAGGAATCAACACTGATTTGTAGGTACGCACACAAAAATACAACTCTCCCGAACTATTAGCTCTATTGGTATTAAATAAGGATTTATAATAAAAAATAACAATTAAAATATTAAAAGAATAACTATTAAAATTATACAGGACTAAAGAATAAAGACTAAGGTTAAGAAGCTATTTCGACATGCTGGATGTAGCATTTTAAAATTATACACCACAGATTATTTTTACAAGAAGGCCATGGCAAGGGGACAAGCTCCTTGATCATCCTTAGTCTTCAACACTTAGAAAGAGCATCTGCAAGGATTTTGATGCCCTAACCTCAAAAGAACACTTGGCTCCAAAAGCCAGTTGCCATAGGATGCCAGAACCGAAGAGAAGGATATGCTGTCTCCATTCATCATCCAAAGAACTGCTAGGAGGTGGGAAAGTTTGTTTTGTTTTACAGCAGTCTGTTCCAGAAGACCAACTATAAATCTTCAAAATAAATAGAACTTGGAAGCCTTGCAACAAAATGTTGTAGTAAAGTTTTTTTTTACAAATTACATCAACTCGGTATTTATTCCTCTTGCTGAAATCTGCCAGTAATTCTGAGGCTTGTAATCCCACCACATCTGGAGGGCATTGGGTTGGGGAAAGCTGATCTGGTATCTTGTTGCTGGGTCTGTATATTTCATAGAATTAATGACAGAACAGTCCCACAATCACAGTCTACAGCTGCCAATTTCTAGCCACTGAATCATTAATTACATGCACACCAATAAATCAGGTTAACAGTTTGAATGTTTTACATCTTGTATACCGGTAGCACTTTATAACACAAGACTTAGATTAGGATGAAGTAGAGGGGGGAAAAAACTTTTAAGAAAATTAAGTAACTCCTCCTCAAATACAGGTATTAACAAAATTAGGCTTTATCCACCTATTTTCAGACTCTTTCTGTTCAGTTTCACCTCAATCAACAAATAGCTAGAAGCAAAGTCTCTATTTTTATTAAGTTTTTATTAAGACTAACCAAAATAACAGAAAAAACATATACAGGCCTTTTTAGCTTTCCGGTATTTTTATAGTTAAGGAAAGATGCTAGAAAAATTAACTGGAAACAAGAGATAAAATTTCCAAAACTGCATTTAAGTCATAAGGTTTGCAGTGCAAAGTCAGCACAAAGCTACAGACTACAGACTGAATCTGTCCTAGTAAAGATAATGCCCAGCTATGGATGCTTAACGTTTCTCTTTATTTAAATCATTGTATTTTCATCTGTGTTAAGACCAACAGCTATGGAATAAGATTGTGCTGCTGTCATGTGCAAATATGGGTGCGGGACTTTAAAAGTCTGGCCCCGAAATTATATATTACACAAGCTTTTTTTTCATTGACCTAGGGAAGTTTTTCTGATTCACAGCATATTCCTGTTTATTTGAATAAAAACATTATTATAATATTACATTTTGGCTTTGTTAATCAAGAGCATCCATCACCTACATCAGGGGTGTCAAATTCATGGCCCGTGGGCCAGCTGCGTTACATACTGGCTCCGCCCCCGCCCAGTTCAGCAAAGAGGAAAAAAGTCCCGATACGTCACGTGATGCCACTGTGCCGCCACAAGTTTGATACCCCTGACCTACGTGTATTACAACTACCATTGATTTCATAAGCAGAGATATTAATGAGTACCAAAATTGTGTGCCCTTTTTAACACAACGTAATTAAAAGTGGGAAACCTCTACTAATCACTGTTCCCTTTTTCACCAGAACCAGGAATTGATACTTGCCAGATCTAAAAGAGAAAGATATTAAAGCAGTTTTAATATCTATAGAATTTATGGTTGTATTAGGACATCTCATGCATATTTAAAGTATTAAATGCATCAAAGATCCTGTAAAAGATAAACAGTATATTTTCGCAATTCTTGTGAGCAAATTTTAAATCACTAAACCTTGCTGCAGTTAAGAACATGATCTCAGATTCTAATTCAATTTTCAACTCAAACACAAATTCATTAGGCTCACTTTACATAGATTATCCTTAATGTTCAACAGTTCTATTAGACTGTTGTGTCTACATATGGAAAAAGGCTCACAACCTGAAAAATTGTTATTCACACTCTTTATTTGAAAATACAGTTTTTGCCTTCAGTTTACTAATTCTTTTTAGGATTCAAAACATCATATGGAATTAGGAATGCTTACAAAAATATACCATATAAGATTTCAGGCTGAAAAAGGTATTCAGGATAAATGCCCTAATTAATCATTCATACCTAGCTTATTAACATTGTTTGATAATAATGCCATTGTCCACACCCAGCTATGTCTCTGGCTGCCCGCCAGGGGATTTCCTGCAACAAACATTTCTCCATATCTTATCCATCTGAAGAGCTCCAGGGCAGAAATAAAACATCTAAATATCCTATGCTGAATATCTGAAATCATTCATTCATTACAATACATTTCTCTAGTGAGAGTCCAGGTGAAGATACTCAAGTTGTTAAAGAGGAAAATGTGATGTTCAAGAGGAAAAATATTTTCTATTTATATGTCAGATGTAAAGTCAGGCAGCATATTTTAAAGAACCAGGTTGGTTTGCAAGAATCAATACAAAAAAGCCCATTTACATCTGAGAGTAATTGTGAGGATAGGATTAAAACATTGTTTCATACTATTTCATAATGTTGGTGCAATATTTAATACTCGCCACTGTAATTTATAAACCATGATTTATGGCTTAGAATGGTGTGAACCAAAGCAGTTCTGGTTAATTGTTCTTTAGTTGTTAGATCTGTATTAGATGTTTCTTCAGGAATTCAAGGTGGCATATAATCCTGGTGATTGCACCCAGTCCTTTTGTAAAAATTACTCCTTTTCCTTGAAGTTTTCTAGCAGTAATCCACTGGAAAATGAGTTTTATCTGTATTAATGGAAATGTTTCTTTCAGGATTAATATAAAGGGGGCAAGAATTTCATCTTTATCACACCAATGAGGAAAATATTTTAACTTCTCTCCACATAACTGTATTTTTGCCACAAAAATATGTAGTCTTTAATTGGGCATTTAGCTTTATGTTTAATTTACCTCAACTATAATTTTAAATAATTTTAAATTTATACAATATGCAATTCTGGAAATAACAGGAAGACTGCAAATAAAAACTAATCTTACACTTTTATTTTTAGAACACATCTGTTACAAAAATAGTTATTTCACACTTCAAAACCATATACTGCTAAGAATACTAATGTTCCCACTTCCTGCCCTTACAATCTAAAATATACTGGTTAGTAAACAGCCATTAATAAAAATTGATTAAAGGAGTGTTGTATATATTCTAGACTCAACACTAAAGAGAAGACATGTTTGTCCACTTTTCCAATTACATTCTCACTAACAGTAGAAGCTGTATTATTATATTGCAGTAGTAAATAATTTAATTCTGTTTTCCTTAGTGTGTATCAGTACCCAGAGTATCATGTTACCTCCTAGTTGGTGGGAAGCAGACAACAATATGTTGGCTTACAAGATAGTCTCTAGATCAGAAATCCTATCTTGCCTAGAAATCCTATCCTTAGAGAAAATATGTACTTTCTGTTAGCAAAATTATTGCATGTAGCATAGGTATGACTAAAGCTTGTAATCTAGTCTAGACCTTTTTTTAACTTATTAAAAAGTGCTATGTGAAAACCCCAATTATACAAGACATGATAGGTCGCAAAGAATAACAACTATGGTCCCATCTCTGACAAGTATGGTCTATGGAAGATTCTGTTTTGGAATGTAAGAGGAGTAAGTAGTAAAGAACATGAATTAATTAAAAATAAAAATGTTGTGTGTTTGTAAAATGAAGTCAAACAGAAAGCATGTAACAGATCTAATTGGTGGTTTGATTTTATGCACTGGAACTCATGAATACATGTAGAAAAATAAAGGTGTACGTTTACTATGAATGAAAAGACTAAACATATTTTTTAAAGTACGTATTGATGTCATCTATGTTGTAACAGCCTAGAGTTGCCTCAAATAGCAAGATGGATGGTATATAATTATAAATAAATAAATAAGAATCCATAGATTGGTGAGAATTGCAGATTATGTTCCATAGAATGGGGATAACTGATTACAATTTTCTACTAGTGCGACCCAGTGATGTCTAGCCTGATTTACATCATCTTGCAGAGTACCCAGACATGATTCCAAACTGATGTACTCATGAAATGAGATTAGGAATAGAGATTTCTGGCCCAACTATAAGATAACATCAGCATAGTGATATTATTTCTACCTCTATAATTCATTGATGTTTTCAAGCAAGACCTTAAGAAGTTTAATTAAAAAGGCAAAAAAGACATTGGCAAATATCTTGGTGTAAATTTAACAAAAACAAGATTAACAATCTCAATACTAAAGAACGGGCTTAAAAACTACCTAAAAAGCAGTGTCTTGCTGAAAACGCAAAAATGAAGTATACATAAGAAATGGCTCTTTTCAATTTCAGTACCTAATTCGCCTAACGGACTATCACTTTCATTAACAGATTAAAGCTTTATGATTCCAGCAAAGCATTCTGTTTTGCAACACAATACA
The DNA here is from genome assembly GCA_032468155.1 of Oxyrhabdium leporinum. Lineage (NCBI taxonomy): Eukaryota > Metazoa > Chordata > Lepidosauria > Squamata > Cyclocoridae > Oxyrhabdium > Oxyrhabdium leporinum. The sequence goes on from JANHFL010007301.1 coordinate 56,651, forward strand.
CCTTGCTGCTTGCTTAAAAGTAAATCTGGGTTTATTTTGGGGAAAATAGAATGAAATTAGAATGAAAAACAGAAAAGCAAATGCTATGTTTTTAAAATGCTAAGTAACTTGATATATTACATAGAAAAGAGCTCCAAGTGGTAGAAACAGCGCAACAAAGAGGACAAAGTTTATTAGAGGACTTCAGGAGCATGAAAGAGAAGAAAGAAAACAATACAAACGCATTAAGAAATGTATGACAAACTAAGACTTCTGAAGGAGGTATGCCTAATTGTTTGAAGCAGTGACAACCAGGCAAAAATCAAGGAACCTGTGAAGGAGACTGCAGGAATGTGTTTTCCATGGGTTTGAGCACCAGGAGACGATGGGACCGTCTTGCTTGCAATTGCAGTGGACATTTTAAAGGACACTACGCTTTCAAGTATCGCTTTCTAATCACTTTCAAAATTGCCTATTTACCATTTTAAACGTATTAGAGATCTTTAGAATGACAAGGTTGAAAAGTCTTCATTGGGTGGGTTTAAACAAAAGAAAAATTAATGATAAACTTAACAACTTACGAGAATTTGAAATAAAGCAACAAAAACTAAATAAAGTTTTGATGTAATAAAGTTATAAATGGATTAAGGATCCAAATAAATTTGGAATATTGGCTTTTACTAAAAGATTTCGGAATTAAACCATAAAAAAATAGCTTCTTGTGGGAAACATTTATTTTGGCTATCCTGGCTATTGTATGCCATAAGAAAGCTAAGTGATGATTTTAGAAAGTGGACACTAGAGGGACTAAAGATTCTAAGCAGAAGGAAAAAAATGTTAGTTGTCAGATGTTCTTAGTGTCAGTTCATATTGGGACTTACATTTTTTACCATATGTCAGCCATACGTATGGTAAACTTTTATCTTTTAATTCTGGTGACCCAATATTAAAGCTGAGGGAAGAACTTGAAGCAGAAGGTTACGTTTGCCATTGGTTTATTTATCAGCAATGAAAAGAAAGTTTAAACTAGATGACAAGTGTTATGGATTTGAATTTGTTAAAAATGAATTGGAAATTTATTATGTGGCAATGCTGAACATATTATTGTTAAGATCTATAAAATGTTACTGAAACTGAATTTGGAAAATGAACATGTAAAACATTGTATGATTCAGTGGGCAAGGAGTCTTCGATATTATGTGATGTTTGAACAATGGGAAAATATGTGGTCGAAGGGTTTAAAATTTATATTAAATTATAATCTAAAATAAAATTTCTACAAGATGATGTATCGCTGGTAGTTAACACCAGATAATTTATCTAAGATGTATAAAGGTTTGTCAAATGAATGTTGGAAGTATAAAAGCAAAGAAGGGACTTTTTATCATCTATGGTGGACATGTGAAAAAGCAAAAAAAAAAAATTGGAGTATGATTCATATTTTAATACAGAAAATTTTGAAAATGGAAATAAAAATGAAACCAGAACTTTTCCTTTTGGGCCTAATGGAAAAAGAACTGGAGAAAAAATTTGGAACTTTGTTACTATATATGTTGAAAGCAGCAAGATTATTGTATGCACAAAAATGGAAGGACACTTCGATTCCTACCATGGATGAATAGTGGCAGAAGTTGATGGAGTTGGCTGAAATGGCAAAATTAACTACTTTGATTAAAGAAAAGAATATAAGTAATTTTGTTTCCACATGGAGATCGCTTCTGAACTTCGTGCTCGATGTGGAAAAGAATGAAACACTGACTTTGGGTTTTACAGATTAGGCTGATAGATCTTTATAGAAATGGCCTGTTTATACTATTATGGAAAAGCAAAAGCTTGTGATTTCATGTTAATGACTTATTTTACTGTAACAGAGAGAGTCGGAAGCCAATGCTTCTTTTTCTTTCTTATCTTTCCTCACTTCTCTTTCCCCTTCCCCCCTCACTGCTCTTCCATTTGCTTTTGTATTTGTATTTTATAATACTCTATAACTCAATAAAAATGCTTATACGAGCATATTGGGACTTACAAATTGACATAAAAGATTATAACTTTGGAAATATTAAAGGAGATCTTTGAAGAATGGAGCCGTAAATTAGTAGCTGCAATACCAACACTGTCAATAAAAAAAAATGGAACTACAAATGACAGGCCGAGAGAATGATTTGGAAAAGGATGCTTTGCTGTATATTGAAAACAAATTGGCTGAAGTTCTAAAAATTAAAAGGAAAATAGAAATGATAAACCAAGAGAATGATCTGGTATTGAGGAGAATAGAGGAAATATGAGTGCAAATCCAACATTTGCTGTATTTTAAAGTTATGAAAGAGACATTCAGCTGAAACACGTAGATTTGTGTTGCATCTTTATCAAAAACGAATTTTACAGAAGATTTTAAAAAATGGAAATCTTGCATGCATATTAGCTAGATCAACGGAACTTTGTGATCTCCATGATACTTCGCTTAAATAAAACAGACATGCTGTGATATTCAGCAGGCAGCACAGATGTCTGTATCACTTTCATTATACTTACACAGTAAGCAATGCAAGGGCTCTTTTCTCAATAAACATGTCATCCATACATTCCAGCCAGGCATATATTGACACAAAACATTCTGCCGTCAATTTAAAAAAAAAAAACCCCAACTAATTTATTTTCCCATTGAACGTAATTCTATAGAACTGGTACGTTCATGGATAATAAATCCTATTCAGTTGCCTAGCATAAGAGCCATTTTATTTTTAGAAGCAGTAAAAAGACAAGGAAGGACAGATGGAATAGAAATCCTAAAGAACTGTTATTTTGCATCTGCTCTAAACCAACAATGAAGAACCAGGAAATACTAGCAATTGGGTCACAAGTCAAACCAACAATTTAAAGGAATTCTTCCCATCGGTACAATCTAATATCGTCACAGTAAAAAATGCACACATTTTCTTCAAATAGTTGACCACCAGAGTATCTGAGAGTTAAAACGATATTTTTAGAGGTTACATTTTGAATATAATTTACCTGAATCAGATCCTTGGCAGTTTATACAATTAAAGCATGTATTGTTAAAATACAGGCCATTCCAGTATGGCAGGGATGTCAAACTCAAGGCCCATGGGCCGGACCCGGCCTGCGGGGTGCTTATATCTGGCCCGCAGGGCTGCCCTGGAAACAGCGAAGCACTGGCCCGCAGTGCCTCTGTCAGCAAAAACGGAGTTTGGGAGGGCCGCGCATAGCGAGGGTTGCAGGAGCCCATCGCAGCCGAAAATGGAGTTCAGGAGCCTGTTTTCACTGGCAGAGCACTCAGGCCACCACAGGCGCCCCTGATACGAGTGATGTCAAGGTGGCCACACCCACCCTGGCTACGCCCACCCTGGCCCCTGACGTCAAACACAACCCTGATGTGGCCCTCAATGAAACTGAGTTTGACACCCCTGCAGTATGGCTTCAACCCGTTAGTTGTTTCAGAGCCAGTTCTATACAAAACCCAACACATATTGCTTAATATATGATCTGTGGAATAAAGATTTAGAACATCTAAGCTTGGAAAATCAATGGGTCCAAGCTTTAGTAAACATCAAATTATAGTATTGTTATTATAGGTATTGGTCGGCATTTTCTTTTTCTTTTTTTAAGGGCTAGAGAGTTCAGATTAAGATACACAATTATTTTTGAGATGATTCATAGAAATACAATGAATCAAATTAAAAGAGCACTATAAACAATGGTTGGAAAGTATTATAAATACTTAAAACTAGTTCACTAGAAAACAATTTTATGCGTAGAGTACTGAATTACTAAACTACTTTGTGAGACCAGTGACAAGAACAGAAACAGTGTCCTGCTAGATGGCCCCTTTGGCCCATCTAGTCCACTGCTTTGTTCTCACAGTCCAACCAACTGCACAAGAAATCAGCTAGTCTTCCAGCAGAAGGCCTTAAGCGCTGTAGTGGCACAGTGGTTAGAATATAGTATTGCAAGCTAACTCTGTCCACTGCCAGGAGTCCGGCTCAAAGTTGATTCATCCTTCCATCCTTCCAAGGTTGGTAAAATGAAGACCAAGATGGTTGGGGGTACTGATTCTGTAAACTGCTTAGAGAGGGCTGAAAAAGCACTATGAAGTGACATATAAGTGCTATTGCTATTGCTAAATCACACTACCATCAAGGCTAATATCCCTATGATTTCCATGAATTTGTCCAAATCTTTTTTTGAAGTCAGCCAAGTTGGTAGCCAGCACTACATCCATGGTAGAAAAGATGTAAATATCATTAAAAGTATAAGAAAAATGTCAACATTTCCTGTAGCAAAATCAGGAGATTTATTTTCCTACAGGAAGCAATGGTAGCTGAAAAAAGGCTGTGACTCTTCTAAGATGTTAAAGTACTGATCGTATAACAAAGTACTAGATAAAATCAATTTCAGAACCAGTGAAACTCCTCGACTACAGCCACGATTGAGCCCAAAATTTCCACTGCGAAGAGAGACAGTTATTAAGTGAGTTTTGCCCATTTTATGACCTTTCTTGCCCAAGTTGTTAAGTTAGCAACTCTGTTGTTAAGTGAATCTGGCTTCCCCATTGACTTTGCTTGTCAGAAGGCCACAAAAAGTCATCACATGATCTTGCGACACTGCAATCATCATAACTAGATGCCAAGCATCTGAATTTCATCACATTACCATGGGGGTGCTGCTACAGTCATAAGTATAAAGATGGCTATAAGTCCCCTTTTTTGTCCCATTGTAAGAATAGAATAGAATAGAATGGAATGGAATGGAATGGCATGGCATAGAATAGAATAGAATAGAATAGAATAGAATAGAATAGAATAGAATAGAATAGAATAGAATAGAACAGAATAGAATAGAATAGAATAGGATTCTGAATAGGATTCTGAATAGAATAGAATTAGAATAAAAATAGAGTAAAGTAGAATAAATAGAATAGAATTAGAATAAAAATAGAAAATAGAATAAAACAGAATAGAGAATAGAATAGAATAGAATTTAATAAGAATAGAATAGAAATAGAATAGAATAAAGAATAAAAATAGAAAATAGAAAAAAAAAGAAATAGAATATAGAATAGAATAGAATTAGAATAAAAATAGAAAATAGAATAGAACAGAACAGAATAGAATCATAGCCTAGCCTAGCCTGAAAGGTTGTAAAATGGGGCAAAACTCATTTAACAAATGTTTCACTTAGCAACATAAATTTGAGGCTCAATTGTGGTCGTAACTCGAAGACTGCCTGTATTCATTTGAACCGCTTGCTTCCTGGTTAGCTGCGCTTGACAGACATGTAACCATCCCTGCCAGTTTCTGCGTTTTAATATTTTATTCCTACACTGCCCAGAGTCCTTCGGTGAAGAGATGGGCAATTTCCAAATCTGATTTAAAACAAAAACAAAAACAATAGAATCCCTAGCGCAACTATACCGTCCGCTGTAAGGATAGAAGGAAGACATTCGGGGGGGTGGGGGGTGTTGTTTTGCGGCTGCCATGGGCTGTGACCGCTAGGCAGGACTCCTTGTTCTCCACAGGAGCAGCAGAAGCTGGCACGTTCTCTACCCATCATGGCGTCTGCCATTTCCAGAATAGTCTCGAGCAGCACCGACAGCGGCTTCCGAAGGAAGTGTCTCCACACCTTGCAGGTACAGCCAAGATGCGTTAAATAATAACTTAACAATTGCAGTGATTCACTTAACAACCGTGGCAAGAAAGGTGGTAAAACGGGGCAAAATCCACTCTCTTGCTTAGCAACAGGAATTTGGGGCTCAACTGTAGTCAAGGAGTACCCGTAATGCCCTAGAGAATTAAAACTAGACGTGGGTTGTGTGGGCAGCTGTGGTCCCCTTTGTGACCTGTGGACTTCAACTCCCAGAATTCCTGAGCCAGCCCCATGGTTCAGTTCTGGGAGTTGAAGTCCACGGGTCGTGGCTCCTCCTTGCGTTAAAGAGAATCTCTTTCTCTCTGCAGGTCGCAGATACTCCAGAATTGCAGGAAACCCTCAGAGAGACTTTGAACAAAGTCATTCTTCAGCAATGGAAGCCCAGTGATGCCTGTGAGATCAAAAAGGTAAATGTCCTCTTAAGCACACTTCCTCCCTTCCTCATCTTCTCTTTGTTCAGCACCACTCCGGTCCTCGCTGCGAAGAGAACGGCGGCTCAGTCGCCTACTGCGAATGCTTACAGATAGTCCCCTCAGTTTATGATCCCAATTGCGGCCAGACTTTCTGTGGCTAAGCAAGGCAGTTGAGCCTGATTTTGCAGCCTTTTTTTTTTGCCCTGGTTGTTCGTTAAGCCATTCACGGCAGTTGTTAAGTGAATCATGCAGTTGTTAAGTGAATTTGGCTTCCCCCATTGACTTTGCTTGTGGGAAGCTGCTGGGAAGGTTTCAGAAAAGATAGAAGATGATAGATAGATAGATAGATAGATAGATAGATAGATAGAGAGAGAGAGAGAGAGAGAGAGAGAGAGAGAGAGAGAGA
>JANHFL010007302.1:0-13132 GCA_032468155.1 Oxyrhabdium leporinum
GCACTCAAATGGAGGTTTGGGCCCCTATGCTGGCCATTACTGAGCCACATGGGAGGCATTGGAACATTTTAGCTTGAACAATGTTGCTCACTATAAGGGTTAACTTTTTATATTAATGTGCTTGCTGTGTTATTGTTGTATTTTTAAAAAAAAAATGTTTTATCACAGAGAATAAAATACAGAACAGTAAAAAAAAATGAAAACAAAAACATGCATTCAACCCTAACAACAACAAAAAAAATAATGTAGAGAAAAGGAGAAAAAGGGGTCAATTAAATTTAACATGTAGGATCCACCCTGGCTAAGTGCTGAAAGAAAAGTTATCCTCTCCTTTTCTATACATGCGTGCACGTGCGCACACACACACTATGTTTCCCTGAACATAAGACCTGGTCTTATGAATTTCCCCCCCTCCAAAAGAGGCATTAGGTCTTATTTTCGGGGGATGTCTTTTCCACACTGTCACCTTGCGGCGGCGGCACTGACACCTCCGCCCAGCAGGAGCCCGTGTGGCCGCTGCCAACCCACTTCTTCTGCAGCCATCTGCTGCTGCTCGTGTGGGGCGCCCCCTGGCCTCTATTTCGCCATCACAGGCCTTCAGGAAAGTCCTCTGCAGTCAAGAAACGAACTCCTGATTGACGCAACTTGGCGCCCCCTTCCTCCGTTTCACCATCAGAGGACTTCAGGAAAGTCCCCTGCAGCCGATAAACGAGCTCCGGATTGACGCATGCGGTGCCCCACAGTCTCCATTTTGCCGTCAAATGCCTCTGACAGCGAAATGGAGGCCGAGGGCAAGACGTGCAAGTGGTGGCAAGCAGCCGCAGAAGAAGTGGGCTGGCAAAGCGAGGCAGGTGTTGGTGCATGGGAGGCGTGGCTGCAACTGTCCTAAGGTAAGCGGATGTGGGGCAGCTCCACCCCCCCCATGCCTGCCCTAGCTTGAGTTTTATTTGTGCGCCTCACCCCACGTCGTGCAACCAGGTGCAATAGAGTGGGTGGGGTCTTAACCAGGGCTTATTTTGGGGGACGGCAGGGCTTATATTGGGCACACATGTAAAAATCAAGCTAGGGCTTATTTTTGGGATAGGGCTTATTTTCAGGGAACATGGTGCATCTCTACAGAAATAGAGCACAATGATGAACATTGTCTTGAATGCACTTGGGTCAATATAAAATGGGGGAAATGACATTGCCATAGGTGTATACTATAGGTCACCCAACCAACAGAGGAAATAGAAGAATTTACTAGTCAGTTAACTAAGGTATATAGGAAGCACATCACAATACTAATGGGGAATTTTAACTATCCTGACATCAACTGGGAGACAAACTCTGCACCAAGTGGAAGATTTCCAAACTTAACAGACAACTTTGCCTCCCAAAAAATAGTGAAGGGAACTAGGGGATCAGCCATAGTGGACTTAATTCTCACTAACAGAGATGAAATGATAGAAGGTGGTGAATGCATAAGAAATTGGAGTAGAAGTGATCATGCAATATTGGAATTGGTCCATTAATTGGAGAAAATGGCAAGAAGGTAGGTGACAAGCAACGGGGAGAAAGCAAAACTGCTTAACTTGTTTTTTGCATCTATTTTTACACAAATGGGAAAAAAAACCAATCTAACCTATCAAAACCAGTACCATAAAAAACAGATTAGGAATACAAGTTAAAATAGGTAAGAAAATGGTACCTGTCCACCCTAGACGAATTCAAATCACCAGGACCAGATAGATTACTCCTAAATATTTTGAAGGAACTGGCAGACATGATCTCAGAACCACTGAACTATATCTTTCAAAGATCCTGGAGCACTGTGGAACTACCAGAGGATTGGAAAAGAGCTGATGTAGTTCCCATCTTCAAAAAAGGAAAAAAAATAGATCCAGGAAACGCAGACCTATCAGCCTGACCTCAATACCTGGGAAGATTCTAGAAAACATAATCAAGCAACAAATTAGCAAACTCCTAGAAGCAAGCAAAGTCCTAACCAAAAGCCAACATGGGTTTGTCAAAAACAGATCATGCCAGACAAATCTTATTGCATTCTTTGACAAAGTGACAAAATTAGTGGACAGAGGAATCAAGTTCTGAGTAAGAACAATGAAAATATGTACCATACAAAACCAACATAATAAAAGAAAAACAATAAAAAAGCATTAATATCTAAGCAACATATAATTGAGGCTGCTGATACTAATACACTTTCATTGCATAAAATAGGTTCAAGAACCATTCTGGCCCTTCTCCCCAAGAAATCCCAAAACCTAGACCACATTGGGAAGTTAAACAGAAGACCACAAGAATTTATCTGTGAAATCACTAAGAGTCATTCAGTTTGAAGGAGTCTTTATCAATCCTTATCTATGGCTATAATGTAACTACCTCACTATTTGAAGAGGCAAGCAGGATTCCTTTTTCTAGAAGTTTGATTATCAGCAGGATGCTTGTGAACTCTCTTGCAGAGATGCCGTGGAAGGCAGTATTATGCTGGAGTTGACTGTTCTATTTTTTTTCTGTTTGCAATAGATGTTCCTGCTTACCCATCTCTGTTCCTGAAAGGATCAGATGGTTGAGCACAGCTGCACATTCCAACCCTCTCCATAGCGGCAATTCACATTAATAGTTTAAAAACACCTCATATATTTTTGGAGGAGATATAAATAAATACAATACTTCCTGTTTAGAGCTTATCAGAATAGTTAATCTCTGAGGTGGTACTACTATGCTAATTCAATGCTTCCTTTTTCCATTCTTTTTCAATACTTAATTGCAAACTCATCATTTCAGCTGGGAGCTTTGCAGAATTGTCTAGGGTGCCTCCATAAACTGTTTCTCTCTTTTTTAAAATGTCTTTTCACAGTTAAATAATTGAAAGCTTTTTGAGGCAGCATATTGTTTAGAATTATGAAAGCGTATTCATTTATGTGCCTTAGAACTTTTCTCAGAAAGGCAGAAACATGGATTTCAAAAAGTTACACATGGTCATTTGGAGTATATTACCCAGAACCAGTGAAACTGTTCACTCTAGATCAAGAGTTTTGCCAGTGCAGGAGCCTCCTTAAATTTCCTTTCCAATCCTTCAGTCCTAAAATATAATGGCTATATTTGGAAAAAAAAGGCTGTATTTTGACAGCACCACCCAAAAAATCTCACCTGGTATTGAGCATAGCTTAAAAAATTTTTTAAAAAATAAAAGCCAATAGTAAAAGAACAGTCAAGAAAAATACCCAAGCCAAAGACTAATAATTGATACAGCAGCTGAGAAGGCCTTATATTCAAATATGGCAAATATTCAAATGCCATGTTTATCTATCTCTACAAAGATCAGAATTGTGCAAATAATGATATTTCTTGTGATATTCTATGGAAGCAAAGTTAGGTTTTGAAGAAGCAGGCCAGAAAGAGTATTGATAACTTGGATGTTGGAGAAGACTCCTAAGAACATCATGGATGCACAAGAAAACAAACAAATGGATCATTGAACAAATCAAACCAGAGTCTTCACTGGAGACACCAATGACCAACCTCAAGTTATCTTACTATGGATACATTATGTAAATACCCCACTCTCTATTTATTTATTTTTATTGTATAAAATACCAAAAAAACAGAAAAGAACATAGGAAATTAAGGGAAGGAAAGGGAATGGGAAAAGGAGGTGTGAACTACAAGGGAGAAGAGAAAAAGAAAGAAAAGGGGCATTGACTTCCAACTCTTCCTAGCATAGTACAAGATAAGCACACTCCAACCCTCAATGACCAGGCTCAAGTTATCTTATTATGGATACATTATGCAAATACCTCACTCTCTAAAGAAGGCTCTAGTGCTGCGAAAGGAAAAAAGAAAGAGAAGAGCACAACCTGCAGCAAAATGGATGGGTTTAATTACAGTGGTGATGGGTGCACCATTGGAAGATCTGAAGGATCAAGTTAGGGACAGACTGGAGGTCTGTTATCATGGAGTAAAATGATCTATGTGTTCAGTAAGAGACAACATCAACTTGATGGTGCATAATCAAACAAAATCGATTTAATCAAAGCATCTGTCACTGTTATTCAAGACATTAGAGGTATTTTTCTATTACTATTTACAATATAACAACATCATTTGTATTTCTGCAGATATACTGTATATGTGAATTTCCCTTTAAATTAAAGGAAGTGTTTTTAAAAAAACCCAGAAAAGAAGCGATATAAAGGAGTCATCTATGCATGAGTTGGGCAGCTATATAAATTTGTTGAATAAAAATTAAACAAAGCATCTTCCATGAGATCAGGATAGGCATTCTTCAGCCTGCAGGCTATGTGTCACCCTAGCCCAATTTTTCAAATTCCCTGAGAGCTCAAAATTATGTGTTCAAAATCACTAATTATTTGGCTTTTTTTGTTTATAAAATTAGATTTTATACAGTCTGAATTGGATCATCCCTACCTTGCATAAGTTGCCTCCAGCCACACTAGTTTTCTTGGCGGCAGAACTAAAGAGGTTGGCCTCTGCCTTTGTCTGGAATGAGTCTTGACCTCTCAGTGTACCTTACAATACCCTTGGCAAGTATTAAACAGGCCTAATCCTGCTTAGCTTCTAAGCTCATACAAGGTTAACCCTGGTCTTAAAACTAGAAAAATGACCAAGTTTCTTCAGTTATGTAATCATACCACCACCATCCTTATGGCTTTTAGAAGCCCCCAAAGTTTGTTTGTTTTTTAATTATCCCTGGCCACCAAAGGTGACCAGACTGTGCAGTTAAATTATTACTCTTGAATTCAATTAAACTGTCCATCTATTTCTTTAAAACACACCCTTATATACTGTAACTCTTTTATATACTCTGTGTGTGTGTGTGTGTGTGTGTGTGTGTGTGTGTGTGTGTGTGTGTGTAATTCATTTTTGGTAAGGAAAAATTAGGATATCTTAGTAAGAATCATCCAGTTAATCCACTGGGCTACATATTACATAAAACATATGTCTGTGAATAGAGCAAAGCCCATTAAAATAATTTAGAGACAGGAATTGCTTCTGGAGGTACAACTTTTTCTGTAAACATGTATTTAACAAAATAAACTTGCTCTCAGGGAGATGTTTTCAAATATAGACTACATTTTGTGATATTTTCAAGCTTTCACATAGTCTTAGACTATTTTTAATTGTGTTATTTTCTAATAATACTAAATAATGAATGCAGCTATGGTACTTAGTAGCTTATTTCAGAAACTCAGCTTATCAGACATTATAGTTCTGTTTTCAGTCTTCCTACAAAGGCACACCACAATCTTCTGGGATTTTTAATTTACAGAGCAAGATGATAGGATGGTAGTGGGCATGGTTGAACAAACTCCCTGCAGGTTAGATCTGACAAGCAGCTCAATTCACTCAATGCACAGATTTGTAAATAAATCCCTCAAAGCATCACCTTCTGAGCAATGCCAGTTGCTTTGGGTATCCTATGCTTTGCCCAGTGAAGGGAGGTGAGCTGGACTTGAAGACAACAAGAACTGTTTCTATGAATGCACTTGACCATCCCAAAGGCAACTGTCCTTTCACATTCCTTGCTTTCCTAGATCAGACCAGACCTGGGATGTCAAAGCCATTCCAGTCAGGGTGAGACAGGCAGCAATCAACTCACTGCAGCCACAATTGTACCTTTGTACAGGACAAGGAAGAAACTATAGCATCTTCCTTTATCCTGCATAGTTGAAAATGGTAGCCACTCTAAAGGTTACAGTATATATTTCTTTCTATCCTATCAAGCCCAAACAAACTAGGGAAGCTATTTTTAGGTTTGTAATTTAGTCTAGCCTGAGTGTGTAGCTTCTAGGCTTTCTAACTGGGATTCTTGTTTTTTAACAGCCACACTCGATATATCCAAAACACTTTGTGGATATCTGTTTGAATGGCATCATGCCAGCACATCAGCATTTTCTCCCATCTTTCATTAACTACACTGAGATATATTTAGATGGACAACATACTAGACAACACAAAGACCATATCTTCTTCAGGAAGGAAAAAAATACCAGTTGCAATGACTGGATACTTCACGCCACTTTATACTAACATCTCAAAATTCTAGATTAGTCACAGTTTGGAAAGGACAGTTTGTATAATGTAATGCTTTACAAAATCGCAACATGATGTATGTATGCATTATGAAGAAAAATCCCAAGCACAGCAAAAAAGTCATCAAAAATCCAAAGCAATTTCAATTATCTAATTTGATTTCTTATTTTGGAACAGGATGGTGCATCAGTTTGTAAATCTACTTCAATATGGTGATTAAACAACATTTCACTGAGTCTACTCACTTGTTTAAAACTTCTTAGAATCATACAATATCAAGTAACCAATTAAATTTTACATAATGACATCACTGATAAATTAAAATAATTGATAGAGCAAAGCACAATATTAATGTTAACAGAGGCAAGCATTCTCTTAGAAATTCCTGAAACATGAAACAATGGGAAGAGATTTTTTTTCATATTGCTGAATCTCTTTGGGAAAAACAAAGCCATTTTATTTGGGAAACACTAAGTCATTTTATGCTGCTACTGATTTATATAATAAATGCATTGTGTATATTTTTATTTGGATCATAATGATCCATCTACTTTCAAACAAAGAAATTGTCATGTTTTTTGGGAGCTGAAAGATCACTGATAATCTTGGCATCATTTTTTCTGTACACTGACAAAAGCTGCAATGTTTTCATCAATAGGTGGCTGCACTGTTTAACTTTAAATAATAGTATACTTCAGCTGGAAAAATTATACACAAAAATTAGTACAAGGGCTTGATGATTGTCTCTCAATGACTCTGGTAATCTTCTCATTCTTAAAATGATGCTGGTGTTGAATTGGGTTCCTTCCTGTATAACTTTCTGTATCTTTTTCTAGAGTGGAAGAATATGAGTCCAATATCCAACTCTTCATATTCTTCAGTAAGACTTATCAGTTGTTCAGGAATGTTATTTTGCTTTGTGGGAAGTTTAAATGTCTACAGGGCATTCACTTACACTGCACATACTTTAAAATAATTCAAAAGAGGTGCTTTGGGCTATGCACAAGAGAGAGCATAGCACCTCTTTGCTAGTGTTTAAAGAGCTGAGGCTTTTGCAGGCTCCTGCATAAACCTTAGGTAGCAATGTGTTTGTTAAACAATTATCAAACAATGCAGACAAAAAACAATGGATGGAAATTAACCAAGGAGAGATGCAACCTAGAACTCAGGAGACATTTCCTGACAGTTAGAATAATTAATCAGTGGAAGAACTTGCCTCCAGAAGTTGTGGGTGCTCTAAACTTACTGGAGGCTTTTAAAAAGAGACTGGACCTGCCACTTTTTTGGAATGGTATCAGATCTCCTGCTTGAGCAGGAGGTTGGACTAGAAGACCTCCAAAGTTCCTTCCAGCTCTATTATTCTGTATTCCCTTCATCAGCTATCTGAATGAAATCCTGCTTTGAAACCTTTCAGCAAAATGAAGAATTACTCCAATTCTGTTTAGTGGAGCAGCACCATCAGAGCACAAGCAACAGCATTTTCTGCATAACTGCAATACATGCACTGAAGCTGTTATTCACAAAGGAAATCTATGTTTGAGGTAGATTGACCCCCACCTCCACTTTCTGCTGAAGCAGTTTCATTTGCAAAGTGAAATACTGTATTGATGCAGACTGCCTACAACCTGCTTGCTCATACTGTTTATAACAAGTCATATCAGCTCTATTGTTGCTTATCTTCCAAAGCTATGAAAATTATGGGTTCTTAGATAAATATCCCAGCCAGACTTATTTACTGTTCTTGCCTCTGACCAGTAACTCTGATAGTTCAGGAACAAAGGACCTTATTCTGATTATTCCAAAGTGTTATCGAAATTTAGTTGGTAATTTCCATTACTTATTATGATTGGTCGCACAGTCAGCCAAATGTTTATACAAGATTTGGCATTTTTATCTACCTAATGAGTCATTTCCAAGGACCTGGAATAGGCAAACCTGATGTTATTAAAGGCATCATCACTGGATGTAAGCTGCCTTTTGCAAATGACCAATGTGGTTTTGCCAATGCTAATTGTATTGTTCCAGTTGTTTGGAGATTGCACCCAAGGTGCCTATTACTTTTTGTACTATATTTGTTTTCTTTTGTCTCAGTTATTCTACTTCTATTTTCAGGTCTTTGTATTTTGTTATTTGTGTCGTAGCTAGCTTTGCAAGAGGAACCAATGAAATATATTTAGTTCCTAGTATCTGAAATAAAATTCTGAAATTACATTTTGGTGTTCTAAATGCATCTGAATTCTAATAATTCTTTTGTCCTATAAAGTATAATGAAAACAGAATAGATTGCATTTAGAAAATGTTAAGTATGGGACTGAGAGAGAAAATGAAACAACCATTCATTTGGACTTGAAGCATAGCTAATGAAATGCTGCAGAGGAGAGACTTAAGGAGGCCTTCAGTGTGATATGTTTCATGTGTAAGGACCCTACTATGCTGTATCTTTAATTTCTATAACACAGGGATCAACACATTTGATAAATGTCAGTGATATAAAAATATACTATTGTAAAAGAAAGAATTTTTCCACTAACTTTCTGTCAGTGAATTCACACATGTTCTGTACAACATTCTCTGAAATTCGTTTTCCATTTCTGTATCAACAGCTACCCACTTTAGAATAATAATTATTAATAATTAAATCTCTTCTAGTATATAGTAATAGATTTCATTGTGCAGCAGAAACTCAAGCAAATTGCAAGTGCCCTAGTATGCATAATTTATTGTTTCATAATTTTCACCTAATTTATGGTTTGTTTTAAAAAATATATAGCTAATATTATAATGGTCAATGTTTCAGTCATTAATTGCAAAATACAATTAGAGATTGTAAGCACATTTGAAAAAGTCTTCTCTGGAACGATTTAATAGTTTGTGAAATTATATTTTAATCATTTTTAAGATTATCCTCACTTGTCAGAAATTCAGATGAATCCCAAGCAGCTGTGTCCTCCAGCTGTGCTAGTTGGGATTTCTGGGAATCTAAGTTCCAACACATCTGTTGGGACTTAGATTCCAAATTCAGGTGGAAAAATTCCAGAAAGATGGTTATGCTGTAAGCATGTTCCTTTTCCCTTTTTCATGTTAGAAATTTTAAACAAAAATACATGTCTAGCATTAACAATTAAGGTTTATGAGACAAGGAGTGCATAATTTGAAGCTTCAGGCTACCTACAGCCACCAAAACCTTGCATACTGCCTTGAAGGATCTCCAGAGACTTTCTCTGATTTGTAATATCTAGTGTGATACTACTTATTCACCACCAAATATAATACTGAGAATGATAAATTAAATTTATTTTAAATTTAATCACATTAACCTGTTTCCTGGACCTGTCTATTTTTTAAAAGTCTACATCCTGGATTAGCATTCAAAAGCCTCAGGGAAAAAATATCATTGTTTTCTATGCCCACATTATCAAAGTAATACTAGCTTGAAACAATACTATTGAAAAATGCAATCAATGCTTGCTATAATGTCATATTCCTCTATTTGACCTTGGACCAGCCATTTGATTTGTCTGGTTGGCAGTTCCTCTTGGTTCTGTGGACATAGTATTTCTTTTATTTGTCTTGTTTTGCTTAAATATCTACGTCTTTGTAATGGAGAGGTTTCTTAATATGTGTACATGCCCAGTGCCTAGCACAATGTGTGATCTTGATCTCACTGGAGCCTTTAGGCACCAGAGCATGATTGATAGGTTATCTTTGCAGGCAGCCCAGTATGAAAAATTATAGATAGCTCAGACTAAAACAAAGCAATACTTGTCAAAATAATTCTGAGATGCAGTTAAAAGCAAACATCAGCAATATCTGTATCCTTGGCAAATATAATATTAGTTCATAGTCGGCAGGAAAAAGTAAATGGAAAGTTTCCATGTTACCCCTTTCCTCCTTCTGTGAACCTAAATACTGGTTTATAAACAACAATGAATTTAGCACAGGATTTTATATTGCTCTGTCACATATTTTTAAATTTTGTTTTCCATGCAGGTAGCTCCTATGCAACTCCATGTACCACTGGACTTCCACTATTTTGGCTGATCCAGGCTTCTCAGACAAGGAGACATGAAATGAAAGCAATGTCTTGAGAGTACCTCATATAAATGCAACTACCAGGACATGCTTGTATCATTGTTAAATGGAGGAAAATTTACCACGTTTCATTATCAATATTGATTTGAGACCATTTAGTGCGTGTCAAATTTTTCAACTTTCAATTTCCAAACATTAGGGGTGCTCAATGCCTTGGGGATTGTAAAGATATTTTGATTACTTTAATGTAATTTAGATTTAGATTTGGTAAGTAACTACATAAATAGCATAACTTCTTAACCCTTTGTTTGTTTTGTGTGTGTTTTACACATTTGGTAAACAGTATGGTATCTCCTGGTACAGAAATATATACATGCACATTAAGAATTAAACTAATTGATGAATCCATATTAAAATTATGCCACATACATAAGGGGCTTTGTTTTGATGCTATTTTTAATTGCTGGCTCTCAGAATTACATTTTCAAAACAAGGCATGCTGAATAGGATGCCACAGGTCACTGCACTGTTGGGTCTAAGAAAACCTAATGGAGGTGGCATTTGCCAAGTAGACAAAGAAGAAATATAGTATTGGCAGTTTGGAAATACTTAGTATCTATAAATCTGAGACTTATGCATACCAGTCTGGAAGCAAGTCTTATATCATTCAGTGGATTTACTTCTGAGCAGCAAGAATTGAATTACACAGTTACATACTGTAGCTAAATGAAGTCCTTTGGGGCAAGATAAAAGGGATATTAGCTATTCATTGCCACCAGCTGCAGGCATTTCCTGCTGTTGCTCGCTGCCAAAAGCTCTGGAGTTTTCTAAAGAAAGGCAGAAGAGATAAATCCTTGTTTCTTTCTTCTTTGTAGTGTACAAAAGCCACTTCTCCCTTCAGTGTCAAATTGGTTCATAGATTTTGAAAGTGGATGTTGATCTAGATAATTAAGTTAGGTGGATCTATGACAATTTGTCACAGCCAACTGACCATGGCCAACTTGCCATGGCCAACTCACCACTCAATTCGCCACAGTCAACTTGTTGCAGGACAACTCACTACAGCCAACTTTAAATTTAAATTTAAATTTTAAATAATTAAATAGAATTGTTAAATTGTCCCACAGCAAGTTGTTCCAAGGTGAGTTGGTCATAGCAAGTTTTCCTGCAATGAGTTGGCCATGGTGAGTTGGCCATGGCGAGTTGGCCATGGCAAGTTGACTGTGTCAAGTTGTCCCATTCCATTTCCAGGTTTGCCTTCATTGATCCTTGCACTAAAGTTTAGGTTGCTGATTAGCAAGAGGGGATGCTTGGTTAGGAATCCATATCCTTTACCACTTTTATATTCCTGAGAATTTATATCTGGT
The DNA here is from genome assembly GCA_032468155.1 of Oxyrhabdium leporinum. Classification (NCBI taxonomy): domain Eukaryota; kingdom Metazoa; phylum Chordata; class Lepidosauria; order Squamata; family Cyclocoridae; genus Oxyrhabdium; species Oxyrhabdium leporinum. Next base: position 11,457 of record JANHFL010007302.1, read on the forward strand.
CCTTACAATTAAGAAACTTATTAATCATTTTTCTGGTAAACTAGTTCATTTGCTGCTTAACATTTTTCACAACTGACCCAAGATAGGTAGCTTTACATTTGATATAGAAAAACAAAGGATGATATTTCTTGGGGAATATTTATGTTCAGAACAGCCTATCTTGACACGAGCACTTAAGGATACTATAGAGGGCATAACATGAGATTATCTGTACAGTTTAATCAGTTCAAACTAAATATTTCAGTTATATTACCATGTTTTCTTTCCTCTACAGAGTGTTGGAATGAAATAATAGTAAAGTTATTATATGACTAACTTTTATGACCTATGCCAAAAGGGCCCTCCTGAATACAGAGACAGTAAATATACAGAATTTATTTGTTAGCTTGTATCAGCAAATTCACAGTAGCCAGAATAATTTCAAGCAATAGGATAGGAGAAGCCCACAACTATTATTTACTAGTGGACAATTCAATTTCTATTATATTAAAGATTGCTTTGAGTATGAATTAATTAATAAACTCAAAGTACTTTTTCAGGCTGAGATGAAATATTTTATGTAGGAGGTACTCATAGAAGGGCCATTAAAACAAAATTCCTCCATAAATATTAATTGCCAAACCTTGACCTAACAATGAAAAAAATGGGGAATGCATTTTCCACTGCTTTAAGCATATGTACTTGCTGGAACCAAAGCAATTTCTTTAAGCCAAATGTCAAATGTCAAAGTAAAAGTGACCCAGCTAAAAAATGTAAGTCTACCCAATTAATAACAAAATGATGCACCAGAAAGAGCGGTCTCTTATTAGGTGAGAATAAAGTAAGGACAACAAACAGCAGCATTGCAAGCCCCCAGGTTAAAACCACTCATTCAGCAATTTTTCAAACTTGTGTTGGCACTGAACAAGGGAGACTTATGACACATCCTCAGAGTTGTGGTGGTCACATTGTCTCCATGGTCACATGATGTTGATCGTGGCACTTTCACCTGGTTCATGATTAGTGTTGCAACAAGATGAGGTTACGTGATTGCAATTTTTGATGTTTTCTGCCAGCTTCCCACAAGCAAAGTTAATTAAGAAACAGACAGGAAGTCAAAAGCTGTGATCATGTGAAAATAATAACTGCCAACCCACAAAGAATCTGTAGAAGTCCCGCAACCTAGAAGAAACTGGCTGCCCAGGACAGCCATGGCAGATGAAGTATTGCAGTTAGTTGGAATTGGCTGATGATGTTACCTAGTTTGGGTAATGAAACATCTGCAAGAAAACAACCAAGCTCAGAGATCACCAAGGAGCCCTTTTATGACAAAGTGCTGGAGAGAGACCATTCCCTCAAAAGAGTTTAATATTGCTAGGATTGGACAATAGTTTTAAAACACAGATAGGCAATATCTTTGCAAAAGTTTCTGAGTAGGAAATAGACAAATAGGAACCAGTTTGGTCTAATAATGGATAAGACACCAGGTTACAAAGCAAGACCTTGAGTTCAAATCCCCCCTTAGCCATGAAAGCCAGCTGGGTGACCTTGGGACAGTTACTCTCTCTCAATTTAACTTGCCCCACAGGGTTGTTGTTGTGGGTAACATAGGATGAGGAAAATGTGAGAAAGAAAGAAAGAAAGAAAGAAAGAAAGAAAGAAAGAAAGAAAGAAAGAAAGAAAGAAAGAAAGAAAGA
>JANHFL010007302.1:36535-52020 GCA_032468155.1 Oxyrhabdium leporinum
TATGTTAAGCTTTCTAAATGTGAGTTCCATAAGGAAGCTCTGGATTATTTGGGCTACAGAATTACAAATGAGGGGATCGAAATCGATCCTGGAAAAGTGAAGGCTGTGTTGGATTGGCAAGCTCCAAAGACCCAGAAGCAGCTGCAGAGTTTTTTGGGGTTTGCAAATTTTTATCAACAATTTTTCCAAGGTTTGCCGACGTGGCCCTTTCATTAATGGAGTTACTGAAGACTGGTCCAGCTGCAGGAAAGCCAAAACCTTCACAGCCCTTACGTTGGGATATGAATTGTCAAAAATCATTTGAGATTTGTGGTTCAGGCAGATGCTAGTGTTGTGACAGTAGCTGCTGTTCTTAAGGAAAGAAATGACAAAACCCAGTTATTGCCGTGTGTGTATGTGTCAAAGAAACTGACAGAAACAGAGAGACGATGGGCTGTATGGGAGAAAGAGGCTTTTGCAATTCGATGGGCGTTGTCATCTTGGCGCCAAATTTTAGAGGGAGCTACTCATCCATTTGAAGTTTAAACTGATCATAAAAATCTAGATACTTTGAGAGTCCCTCGGAAGTTATCTCCTAAACAGGTGCGATGGGCGCAATTTTTCAAATGATTTAATTTCGAGCTAAAATATATCCCAGGGGGGAAGAACCTATTGGCGGACGCTTTGTCTCGTAAGCCGCAGTTTGACAGTCAGGGAGCAAGTCGTACATCCAATAATTTCAGAGAAGGAATTGTTGGTCCAAGTGACTACGAGATCTCAACAATGTAAAGTTGAAGCTCTTGAGGAAAAGTTGCAACAGGAATTGAAATCTGCTTTGCTAGCTGACCTGTGGTTCAAGGAGAACCAGTAAGATTTAACTCTAAGATATGGCCTGGCTTGGAAAGGTTCGAAGCTGTATGTTCCTGCATCGATGAGATTACTGATATTGAAAATAAGTCATGATTCTCGTCTTGGGGGGGTCATTTTGGGTTTTTGAAAACTTTGCATTTGGTTAGAAGGCAGTTTTGGTGACCAAAGATGAAGTTGGATGTGGACGATTATGTAAAGTCTTGTTCCACCTGTGCAACTAGAAAGCACAGGACAGGGAAGCCTCCAGGACTGTTGCAACAGGTGGCGACCCCTACTCAACCTTGGGAAGAAATTGCGATGGATTTTATTGTAGAACTTCCGGAGAGTGGTGGGAATACTGTAATATGGACTGTAATTGATTTGTTTTCCAAGCAAGCTCATTTTGTTGCTTGTAATGGTTTACCTTCAGCTAGGAAGTTAGCAGGAATGTTTGTGAAGCATATTTATCGTTTACATGGAATTCCTAAGAGGGTAATTTCTGACAGAGGGATGCAATTTACTGCAAAGTTTTGGAGGGAATTTTTGTTGATGATAGGATCTTCACAGGGTCTCAGCTCTGGGTTCCATCCAGCTACTAATGGAACAGCTAAAAAAGGGAATGCCATGATGGAGAAATACCTTAGATGTTATCTAAATTATCAGCAGGAAAATTGGGATGAATTGTTACTGTTTGCTGAGTTCGCATATAATAATGCAGTGCATAGCTCTACCGGTTTGACCCCTTTCCAAGTTACTACGGGAAGAGAGTTTGTAGCTATGCCTGAATTACCAGTGGAGAAACCTACATCTATCTCTTTAGAAGAATGGATGGAGAAATTGAAGGGGTGGTGGTTAAATGTGAGAAAGGCTTTGAAAGAGGCTTAGGAGAAATATAAACAGCAAGCTGATAAGCACCGTTCTCAACAGCCCGAATTTTCAGTAGGGGATAAAGCTTATGTGTCTACAAAATATATGAGACTACGGATTCCTAATAAGAAATTGGGTCCTACATATTTGAGTCCATTTAAAATTGTGAAGGTCATAAACCCAGTGATGGTTCAACTCAATCTTCCTAAAATGTTAGGCAAGATTCATCCTGTGTTTCACTGTAGTTTGTTGAAGTTAGTGGTACCCACTAAAATTAGACCTGACAAAGATGTTTTTGATTCTGCTTCACATAAAATTTGAACTGATTAAAATTTTTGTGAAAGTGATGAACAAGAGAACATGAAGGTTTTCAATATTTGAGACAGAGGTTTCCAGGAATACCTGATGCCAGCATTAAGGAAGGCAGGTTTTTGGTGCACAGATCAGATACATCTTCAATGATAAGTGGTTCAAAGATCTGTTAGTGGGGCCAGAGAAAATTGTCTGGAAAGCATTCAAGGATGTCACTGAGAATTTTCTACAGAGTACCAAACTACATTCAGTTGGTTGACAATTTTTTAATAGCATACAACATCATGAAAAGCAACATGTCACTGAAGATTCATTTTCTGCATTCAAACTTGGACTTCTTTCTCAAAAATCTAGGTGGAGTCAGTGACAAACATGATGAAAGGTTTCACTAGGACATTGTCACAATGGAAAAAAGGTATCAAAGCAACTGGGATCCATCAGTGTTGTCTGGCTATTGTTGGACCCTGCAACGAGATGCACTGGACACTGAGTTGAACTCATGCAATATCTCAGAAACATTATGCCATTAAATACATTATATTGTCATTGTCAGCCTTGGAAGCCATAATTGCTAGGCCTCTGCGGCTGCCACATATAGCACATGGGAAATAAGGAGGGGGTTTATTCTCATACAGTTAGAGGGGGTTTATTCTCATACACTTACAGTAGACAAAACAAAATTCCTTTTGAGAGAGTCAAGGACAAACTGACCAGCACCTGAAAGAGGAGTGCCAGGAGAAGAGAGGAAGTTGAATCTGAAAGAGGATTGGGGAATGTGACGTTTGAGTATGGCTGGGAGGTGGATCTTTGATTTTCTTTTGGGTGGGGGAAAAACCTGAAACTTCAGATTCAGGTTTTTCCCAGATGTACCAACATGGTTTCTCTATTAAATTCTTACTTGGATATAATCATGTCTGAGTGCTGAATGGACAAGCGGAACTTGGATGGAACCCTGACAGTCATTATATAGTCATTAAAAGTTAATTTCATATTCCCCAAGATTCCTATGTGACACATTCATTCCAAAATTACATTTGTGTTCAGTTTGAAAAAAACCATCATAATCAGCAAAAGTTTTTCAGAAACCAAACATTTGAAAAAAAAAGTTGTCCGGTGTTATTGGACAACAGGGAAAAATAAATAACAAGATTTTTTTATTGTGACTTAATAACAGAACTTGGAATCATCCAATACTGCTGAATAGTGGAGATTCAGGACATTCACAGAAATCTGCTTCATGTGTCAAATCTGCTTCATGTGTCAAATAGTTAAACTAAGCTAAACACTACCATATGATGTGCTAATGATTACCAGATCAAATAGCTTTAAAGGAGGGATATCAATATGCGTAAAAAAGTTTTGGACTTTGAACTTGCAATCATGCCTGCTATCTTGAGTTTTTTGCCACATGCACACACACCCTGTCCTACCATTTAAAAAAGGATTAAAAATTCATAGAATACAAGGCTATTGATGGCCATGAAAGTAATGGAGCAATTCCAGTGGTGGAATTCAGCCCGTTCGGGCCGTTTCAGGCGAACCAGTAGGAAAGATTCTGGTTGGCCCCGCCCCTTCCTAGAATTCCCCATGTGTCCTGTTTTGGCTTCCAGGTAAGTGCAAGGAACCCAACTAGGTCTGAAACGGGGCATGGGGGGTGCGTGGCCCCCCTGTGCCCCATTTTGGATTCCAGGGGCCTTTGGGGAGGCCCACTAGGCCGGAAATGGGGCACAGGGGGTGACCACGCCCACCCAGTCACATGACCAATAAGCCACGCCCACTAAGCCACACTCACAGAACCAGTAGTAAAAAAATTTGAATCCCATCACTGAGTAATTCCATGATCAGAATTTGGTTGGTCACTTGCTGAACTGAATGCTGCACTAGATGGGCCTTTAGCCTAGGTCATTGGACTCTCCTTATACTATAAGAGTATGATGTTTAACATTAGGAAAAGTTCAGCAATTAATATTTCCTAAGAACTCTAATATATATTATGAGTTGGTGATTTATTCCAGGATTACAGTCCTCCAAATAAAATGTTTCTTATCAAATCTTTTTAGAAAATTAATAGGGAAACCAAAACACAAATGTGCTGAAGGGAAGCAGTATGAATATCTCTTTCAGCAGTGCTTTTCCCAAGTCCCCATTGTGTTTAACTGAATCATTACATTAAATTGTATATGCATGCATAACACTGTGTTTGTGCGGCATATAAATAGGAAAAGCCCCAATTTTGAAGTCTTCTGAAAGGAAACTATGTACAGTATCAAAGAAGATAAGCTATGAAGTGCCTTTCCTGTTTCCACATTTATTCAAAAGTTAAGATGTACAATTCAACAGTGTAAGAATCTCATTTCTTCTCCCAGTGTGCAAATGCTATTATCCTATCCTGGCAAGAACAGGTGTTGTGTAGGAAAAGTTTATAAATTGGAAAAAAAAAAAGAGATAGGAAAGATTACTCATGGGATATATTTATGTAAGAGCAACTGGTGTGGACCACAGACACCATGCTTTTCTTTTCAGGGTAATTTTATCCAAGCTATGCATTGTGAGTAGTTGTATGTAGCTTTTCCCACCTGTTCTAATGCACAAACGGTGTTCATTTCTGAGCTTTCTCGTGATTCTACTTTTCTTTTCACATATCACCTAAGCCTAGGAATGAAATCTAATCACTTAAGAGGTCTGTAATTGAATCTTCAGTGATTGTCTGTGTTGAGCTAAGCACGACATGTATTCTTCTGTCTGGATAGGTATTGCACAAATGATGTTCTCAGGACAGACAATATTCTCTTTAATACCGTACTTATATTCAGCATTCTTAAACATGCAAGTAATGGTACTATTTAGCACTAGCTTGGACTAAAACTGATTCTATTTTAAAAAAAATCATTAAAAGGACCTTTTAATTTCTTAGTTAAATTTCTCAGTTCAAATCCTAGCCAAGGGTTGAAGGAACCTGGAGCCTTCCAGATATTTTAAACTATATTTCCTGTAATCCACAAATGTTGTCCATTGAGGATGTGGTGTATGGAAACTGCACTCCAAAGACTAAAGTACATCAGAATATTAATGTAAAAGCTCCAGGCAAACTCATATACTCCTGAGATAGCAGAAATGTGAGCAGTTTGTGGAAAATCTATAAATTGTGGGGCAGCAAAAAGCAAGTGTCTGCTTATATCAGGCATAGTCCATTTAGTGACAGCAATAAAACAGACTAAACATGGAATAGACTCTAGATCTCTGAAGAAAGTACAGACTAATTAGAATTACCCATTCAGATCACTATAGAGCCAGATGGATTCCAGTAAATACTTGAAATTTTGTCAGTGATCTGGTAGGATTTCCACTGATATCCTATTCAGAGGCTAGCAATAGTAGGTGACACTTGGCATGACTGCTCTTGAGTACCTCTTGCTACTAGCTTATCGCAGTTAATTCCTGATTTACTGAGCTGCTTAGGAGATAAAGTGGCAGAAACATGCCTGGAGCATTAGTGGACGAAGGTGGATGAAGTCTATGGTGGTAACCAGAATGTCTTGTCATGTTACATGGGAATCCTTTTGGCATGTCAATGGGATCCATGCTTCTCCTGATTCCTGTGGCGTGATGGTGTGGTCAGCTAGCCAATGTCTCAATTCATGAAGGGAATGTTTAGGCAACTTGAAAACAGTTATATTAAATTCCTTCCTGAAGAGATCCTTCTTTGATTCAGCTGTACCAAACCAGTATTATCCAGTCTCCATTCTTCCATTTTAGGGAATGTTGTTGAGGTGTTGTTGGGGAGACAACTACAGAGCAACCTAGATGAAATGGATTATCTGGTCCTTTTTAATTCAAGGTTGAGACCTTGAGTTCAGATGTGAGGCTTAAACTATATCAGTCACCCTACTTGATGTTTCTCAGGATCTAAACAGAACTTGCTTGTGCCTTCTGGTTTTGTTAAACCTCTTGGAAGAATCTGACTTTATCAACTGTTGTACCTTTTTGGGCCACCTATAGGAACTAGAAATTGTTGTTGGCATATTACTATGGTTTCTTGGTGGGTAGTCAAAATCAGTGATTGTAGGAAGGGAGAGGTCATCCCAATGGCCTCATGGATTTGGAATGTTATAGAGTTAGATAGTTTTCCCCCTCCCCCTTTTTGACATTTATAGGAAGCCATTTGGAGAGGTTATTAATTGGTTTGCTGATGATATTCAAATATACATCACCATCGCTGGCCATTCAGGCAAAGCATTTGAAGTTTTGTCTTAGTGTCTAGACTCTAGAGAGCAGTGTTTCTCAGCCCTGGTAATTGGGGAACACGCTACCTGGAGAATTCTAGGAGTTGAAGTCCAAATGTCTTAAAGTTCCCAAGATTGAGAAACACTGGTCTATAGGCTGAATGGAAAGAGTTTGCTACAGTTTGCTCAGAGGAGCTCTGCTAGGTCTGGTATTGCTTTTGAATGGGGTGGCATTGCAAATAAAGCAAGTCTGTGATTTGAGAGTCTTTGTAGACTCATGATAAGTTCTTGGTGGGCAAGTGGAGGTAATGGCCAGGAGGGTTTTTGCCCAGTTTTAACTGGTGTATCAATTACAAACCTGCCTGGAGCAAGACCACTGGCAACTGCAGCTCACACTTTTATCACTACCAGGCTGGACTGGCCACAATATGCTGCTATTTTCTCTACATGTGGCTGCCTTTAAGGATCCCTCAGAAATTACAATTAGTACAAAATGCAGTAGCCCATTTGTTTGCTAGCATAAGCATACCTGTGCTTTAGCCTTACACTGATTACCAACAAGTTTCTGGATGAAATTTAAAGTAAAGTTTTTAACTTATAAAACCCTATTTTGCTTGATTCCAAGGCACATCCAGAACAATCACTTTCTACCAGAATTGACTGGTCCATACTGCACATTTACTGAGAAGCTAGGATAAGTTGCATGTCCACTGCAACTCCAATTTTATAGAATAGCCTTGCATAGGAGGTGCAGCTTGCCCAAAATTTGGTGGCTTTGTTAGACAAAAGCATAGCTCTTCTGGATGAACTTTTTAATTAATTCATTAGCATGATGCCATCACATTACTCACCACTTAAATTTAAAATAATAATGTCTTTTTATGGTTTCACTGCTATTTAGTATATAATATTTAGTTATTATTCTTGTATTGTGAGCATTTTTGTTTTTGTTAACTGTCAAAAAGTTTACAATGGTGTAAAATTCCACTAAAATACTTAAAAATGTACATGTTATTACTATAACACCATTTGCATAATGCAGCATTAGTTCACCAAAAGCCAAAGAGAGATATTCTCTTAAGAAAGCAGCCATTCTATTTTCAAGTTGTAGGTGAAGAGAAACTTGTAGGAAGTGACAGCACTTTCTATAAATCACAAGCTACCAAGTCAAAAATAGGGGCACAAAAAGTATGTCAGTGTGAAACAAAGAATTTTCATTGATATTAGACTGTTTTAAAAAACTAAAAAAAAAATCTTAGGAAAATGGAAGACAGCTGGCCAACATATAAATAGTTTGTAATTAATGATAAAATGAATGCATTTGTTTTTGAATAGCCCTAAATGGATGGGAAGAATATCTTTAAAGGGTCTTCTCATATTGACCAATCCAATTATTTTCTCAAAGACTATATATGATCTCTGTTATCTAAGGCACAACCATGGTGATGTGGGAATGAAGATTTCTATGTCTTAGCAATCAGACTGTTATCCATTTGCCATAGGGAGGAGAAGGGAAAATGAGAATAAACTGCAATCATGCTTGAAGTTCTTTCTGGATATCATTTCCCTTAGATCTGTATATTTATTCTCCAGTTGGTTTAAAATTTTCTGGAAGCAGTTAGAAATGTATTTACTTTATATATCTTTAAATGCTAGTAAGTAGAATCTCAGCAATGTGTTACTTTTCCTTTTGTCAGCAGGTAGCACTCTTTCACTAATTTCCAGTATTAGTCTTTTCCAAGTTCCCGATCTTTTAAACTTTTTTTTTAAAATCATATCAGCTTTAAATAAATAGTCCAAATTTTTCAAAGTTAATGCCCAGCTCAGCCTTTATCCAGCTTAAACTCCAGCTTTCCTTGTTTTAACAGATTTCTGGCTTTTCTGGCTTCCTCTGTTTTCTCCAGTTTACGTTTATTTCTTATATTCCCAAATGTATATAAAATGCGGCTAATTCAGAAATTGTGGATCCTTTTACTAATTCTTTTGGGTTTCAAATGAGATAAAATGTTCATTCTCACCCCGTTCCAGACACCGTTCATCTCCTTTGCTCCTGCACAGTCTTGGATGTTCCGGCTGTTTCCGATTTCATGGCGGCTATTTTGGCTGCTGCTGTTCCCTGTCTTTGGATGAGGGGAATTTTCCTAGTCAGGGAGGAGAGATGCGACTCCCCTTGACCTGACAGGTGCTCCCCTTTACTTCACCACCCCTACAGGGTAGCTATGGCTCCTTTCGGAGCCCTCCAACAAGGAAAGCTCGGGGGGGAGCTCCGGAGCTCTCAATCCTCGCTTCCGATGCCACCAGAAGTGCAACCGGAAGTCGGATACTGCTTTTTCTCAGTCAATGGAAAATGTCCTAGAAATAGGGTTTTATTTGTTTTTTCATAGTTTAAAATATTAATCAAGTCAGACAAATACTATTCAAAGTTTGTTGAATAGACCATTTGAAGTTACACAAATGCTACTCATATAAAGTTAATAGATGTCAAACTCACCATGTCACGTTGCCATCACGTGATATTTTATGACGTTTTTCCCATTCATGGAGCTGGGGTGGTCGTGGCTTGTGCATGATGCATCTGGCCCATGGGCACCAGTTTGACACCCCTGCAAGAGAGGGTACTTATTTACTCACAAGTAATGCAATCACACTAATGGTGACTCTTCAAAAATAGAGTGCAGAGTGCAACCATAGGACACCTTTCAGGAAAATGATTTGCTTGCATTATATTGAATTATATCTGGAGTTGTTGTTTTTTCTTAAAAACTGATCCTATAGAAATTGTTGGGCTATAATTCCTAGCACCTCCGAGTACATGCATCATGGATACTAACAGTTATTTTTATTCATATAAAAAGATCCACAAATTCCTGTCTATTGATTATTTGGTACACTATGCCAATATTTGTACACACATTTCATTGACTTTATTCATTGACATTGCAGATGTGGTCAAAACTGGCAAGGCTGTATGGAGCATTGAGATGCACATATTTTTGAGCCCTCCCATTTAGATATGTTGTAGCTTTTATACTGGATATTAGAGAACAGATGAAACAAAATGTGTTAAATATAAAAATAAAATTGATTGCATAAAAAGTGATGTAAATATTGATGACCTTTGCCATTGGCTGATGATTTCTTCCTCCCTTCCCTTGCAAACTGTCGACAGATTCCAAATTTCTTACAAAGAGTTCAGAATACCTCCACCTTAATACTTTTAAAGGAAAGATAGCTAGCTAAAAAAGAGGAGAGAACATTATAAACTACTAATGATTGTTAAATCTAATAAAAAATGTATCATATCTTTCACTGCCATTTCATACTTTATTTAAGTCTTCTCTCCTCTGTTAGGGTGCAGGAACAATTAAAAGGATGAGAGTAAAGTGTTGTTTTCTGAGGTTGTAAGTTGGTTTCTGAACATTGTTCACAAGATTGAACACCTACCGGCTGGGTAACATCTTCAGCCGAATTTAGGGAATATTTAGGGGACTCCCTAAACTCCACTGAAGATGTTACCGAGCCTGGTAATGAAACATTCAGAAACCAACTCGCAAGCTCGGAGAAAGAAACTTCAACCTCATTCTATACATGAGCTACATATATTTGCCATTATTGCACAGTTAAAAAGATGAAGGTAGTTATAAAGTCTAATGCAGGACAGTGATAATCCAGCTATAATGTTTTTCAAAAGTTCTTCAAACCCTACAGTCAGAATCGGAGGGTAGAGAAAAAAAAGCAATTGACCTCAGTTTTCGGCAATCAGCTTTAAAAAATATTTTTTTTGTGGGTTTTTCAAAGGAAGGTGCAGTTTAAAGGAATCCAAAGACTTCTGCCTCTGCTTCTTTAGCTGAATTCCTAGCTAAATTGCCTAGAAATTAAAAGATACACCCCAAATCACAGAGCAGGATAGAAAGCATTCTGTTGGCATAGTCCTTCTATAATGTTTTTAGTTATACAGTTGTTTTTCTTTGTGTTTTTCATCTTTAATTTTCTAAAAATCTATTAAAAGCTTTAAAACAAAAAAAACCAACAACAACAATGAGAACATGAACACACTGCTGACCAAAGCATAACATAATTTCAACTTTAAATTCATTCACTTAAAAATGCTCTTTGTCAAAGTATTATTATGACTCCTTTTAAATGTTATATAAGAATGTTTGAGAAGATAAAACTTGCTACTTGGGATCACCAAGGCAAGTTTTACATCCAAAGCATGGCATTTTAAAAATGAGGCATATAGAGATTTTCTAATTTCTGTCAGACCTTTAATGTGCTTTGCATGATAATTTGACCATAGAATGACTTGGCTCCAGGCCCAGAGTAATTATGTGTCTTGTGTTGCTGTCTTAGCTTACTGCCAAATGTGGCAAAGTAGCATTTTCCCTCACACAACACTGTTAATGAAAACTGTCAAAGTCTTTCAGGCTTCCTCGTTTTGTTGTACTTAAGTTGTCATTGTGCTCAGTTGATTTCTTCAATTATTTTTCGGCTGGGAAGAAGCAAGAATAGAAAATATCCCTTGATTTCATTTTTACATAACAACAGAGTAACAAATTCCATACTATTTAATCTTAAAACTAATCCCTTCTACAACTAAAAAATGGTGAAAGTACAGTTCCAAATCCATTCCTACACAATGTGAAAGAGAAAAAAATGTTTCTCTGGATAATCATGGAATTAATACAAAGTTTTAAACAAATCAAACTGGTGTCTGGTTCTTTAATAGAACTTCTGCACTATATAAGAATATTCATGCAAAGTCAGTATTGGTATAGACATTCATCTACTTCATTTAAAAGACATTCCCAGGCAGAGAACACAGTGTTTACTTGTTGCTTTTTTCTATCTCATCAGGACTGTGATGTACTTTCCCAAGGTCCCTGATTTGGTGCCTTTATTTGTTCTGTTTGCCCCACCTACAATTAAAGATTAGTGATAATCTTTGTGATTGTTGTTATTATTTGTATTATATTAATAGTATTGTGAGGTTATCTTATTGCATTTTATGTGTATTTTTTAATTCATATCTATACTTTTAGGCATATGTGTTTTCAGGCCAAAAGGCTGAAGTAGCTTGGCTTGGAACATGTTCTGTTATTTAACCTCAGATAGCAAAACATCTTCAGCATCTGAGGAAATCTTGGTTTATTTTTCACATCATGTGAACTGGTAGTCTAGGTGAGATCTGAAGGATGAGTGACTGCCAGGCTGATAGAGACAGAGCCATGGTGTTATAACAATCTGGCAACTAACAACTTTAATGGGGAAAGTTGTTTTGTGTGTTCCTATTATTGAGATTACTGTGAATTTGCAGAGGGATAGGAGAGAAGTTTCTGTCATTTGTGAGCATTATATGGCAATGGAGTATTTAGCCTTATGTCTGAAACATCTTTGTGTCAGCAATGAGAACTGTCTGATTGCAACTAAAGATACAGTGGATTTCATGGAAACTGCAAGATGCTGTTTTTTCTCTAGACATCTGGAGGCAAGGAAAAAAGCTTTGTTTATGAGCACAAGCAAATGCCCCTTCACACAAAGTGCATTTATCAGGTTGTCTCAAGGAGAGAACACACTGTTGTACTCATATTCAATCAGACCAGTATCATGAAAGCCACAGGAGGTACAGTAGCCAGAGGCTGAGCATCTGTCATACAACCAGGGTATCATTTTTCTTCTTTTAAAAAATGAAGAAATGTCTATCAATTTAGAAATAATTTACATAAAATAGACTTCTTCCTCTCAATAATATATGATTAATATCTCATCTTCTGCAGGGTCTGATAATGCATTTCTTATTTTTATTTAGAAGTACCTAATGATTTTTTTCCTTATACTTCACTCTTTTTAAAAAAAAAATGAAGCATTGGATAATAGTAAACATAACTTAAAATGTGCTTTCTATGTCAATTATTCCAAAGTGACAATATCTCCTCTTTTTCCTACTAATGGACACTATTCCAGCACAGAAGGTTTATTTGAGAAGACAAGGAAGAGTCATCTGGGTCGTCACCCTTAGTAAAAAATATAATCAGGAAGTTAGTAGAGAGATAATAAATAAATAAATAAATAAAACAACATTGAATAGAATTTTAGAATTTGAATAGAATTTGAATAGATGAGAATACACGGGGATTTTTCACAGATGAATATACATTTTGAAAAAAAAATGCTTTTAATGGCCCTGTATAGGTAGTCCTCAACTAACAACTACAATTGACCCCAAAATTTCTGTTGTTAAGTGAGACATTTGTTACCATTTTATGATATTTCTTGCCACAGTTGTTAAATGAATCACTACAGTTGATAAGTTAGTAAGCTGATTGTTAAGTGAATCTGGCTTCCCCATTCACTTTGCTTGTCAGAAGGTCACAAAAGTGATCACATGACCCAGGGACACTGGAACAAACGTAAGTATGAACCAGTTGCCAAGCATATGATCATGAGGTTGCTGGAATGGTTGTAACTGAAAAATGGTCATGTCACTTCTTTCAGTGTCGTTGTAATTTTGAATGGTCACTAAATCAACTGTTGTAAGTAGAAGACTACCTGTAATCTCTTGCAATGAAGTGGAGTCGGGGCAATTGAATGGACCTGAGCATTTACTGTCCATATGCCTTTCCTGACGCCTATGTGGAGTTTGCAGACATTTTGAAAAATAAATGAATAAAATAATTTGATAATTCGGGCTCCCTCAGCATTTTCTAGGCAGCCTACCTCATTGTCTTCTTGTAAGAATACATTTGGAAAAGGGCTATTACATAAATCATCTTGAACTCCAGAATATATTATTGCAATAAATACATTAATAATTCATTGCTATGAAAGTGTTCATATATATATTTTCCCCCACCTAAATTCAGCTGCCAGCCCTCATTTCCTTTGCTTATTTTAGTCAAAATACCTACACATTATATGTGGAAACAAGCCAATTCTTTTTCTATTTGAGACAGTGGAAAAAGTTATATTTATATTTATATTTTCCTGTTTGTAAATATTTATATTTCAAAGAGAATATTTATATTTACATACAGGAAAACAAATGTAAATGAATTTGACAGATATGAACTAGGCAATGAAGTGGTTAACTGGTATATAGTCTAGCATACTGTGAAAACAAACCACAAATAACAGGAATGAGTCCATCCAACCATTTACCAAATTAATGTTATTGAAATAAATATATAGTGTTAGAGGGGAATAATAATGAAAACAATTTGACTGATATATTTTCTTTATAAAGGAAAAAAAATACCATTTTCTATTTACATACATACACACAACATTATGCATAAGAATAATTTTATAAAATAACTTTCTATTACTATGTCATGATTACTATCTATTGTGTATTTCTGTGGACACAGTTATGGTATGTTTTATACCACCTTCTAAGGCAATATTTAGCTAGTAGTATAAAATTTACCTATATCTATTAAATCTCCCTGCCAGCTCTCAATACGTGGTTTAAGTTCCTGCCTGCCTTTCAAGTGTTCATCAAAATGATTCATACAATATCATCAGTTCTTCCCATTTTTAAAAAAAATCTGTGACATAAAGAGAATTAATTTAAAATTATATATCTTATTTGTCATTCTCTATGTTGCTGTTCGAAAGTTTTACTTAAAATCAGCAAAAAGTCAAAAAATATTTTTAAAAAGTATTTTAAAAAATCAGAGTGCTAAAAGCCATTAAAATATAATCTTGGGATAAATGAGACCCATTTAGCAAATCTCTAAATAGCTTTGTAAAGTCACCTGGCCACCTCCCAAATGCCCCAGAAGGATCACTTAATATGCCTCCACATGGAAACAGAGTTTCTGAATGAGAAAGCCACCACTAATACAGCAAAGCTATATGCTGTTCTATGCACAGAAAAGGGGACAGCTCAGCCATTCAAATTAATGCTTTTCTTATTTTACTCCCTAAGTGGAAAATTAAGTAGAGAAGCAACTATAGATATCTTGGACACATTGTGATGTATCACATTTGTAGGACTGGGATAGCTAGTTTTAGCTGGAGAAACTCCATTTTGTTGGGGGGGGGGACCTTGCTCTTTTCCTCCAAATGGATATTTTCCTTCTGTGACTTCTCATTCTTGAGCCTTACCTCCTTACCCTAAAATTCTTGGAAGGCTACCTGAAAGGAACTTGAACCAGGCTAGCAGTTGATTCAGAGCTAACTCCCCCTTCCTGTTGCAAATAAATTAGTTAGAAAGTTTTGCATAATTCATTATATGTCTTATCAGTTAAGGACAGAAGGGTGAGGACTGTAATATTGTACTAATGAACTTGCTTTCTGGGATGACCAATCACTACCAGGGTGGGAACACATTGTTGCCTATTGCTTGCTAATTAACATGTGCCTTTGTTTTCCAAAAGTGTATAAATGCTATGGCAATTTGTGTATTAGGGATTCTCAGTTTGTGATTTAGTCAGACACCTCTTTGCATTGTAAGAATAAACAGGTTGCAATTTCCTGCCTTGTGTGATAATTGGCTACTTTTCACCAGGAAAAAAACAAATTCAATTTTTGGCTGGGCTAATTCACAGCTTGGCTAACACACTGATGAGCATATAGTATTATATTAACAAACTTTAATTCTATTAAAACACAGAGAAACTGCCAGTGGATAAAGTGAGATTGAATCCAGATGACTGGGGAACAATTCCTATCTTCTTTAAAATCTACTTGTTCTAGTTCTAGAAGCACTCATGGAGGGCTTCTGAATTATCAATGCCCAGTTCCTCTTGTGATATGGAGCAAAATTTTAAGATATTATTGTCCTGTTTGATTATATCTATCACATTGTAGTATGCTTATCTTCAAAAGTCAGTAATTAAAATTTGAGACTGCATTTCTTTTTGTTTAAAATGAATGGTTCTGCTGGATCAGATCAAAAATTCAATTAATTTGTTCTACTTATTTTCAAACGTGGGGGGGAGGGTATTTCTGGGAAGGCCTCAGAGCCTGAAGGCTTATTTGATATTCAGAAATAGTTGAGGCAGTTTTACATTTGCAGGTATTGAGTTTCATTATTACAGAGAGAGAAAAAAATAAGTATCTTTCTTTCTTCTTTTATTTTTAAATTTTTAAACAAACATATCATTGTGTGAACAGTATGGCATCTGGGTATCATACCTTCCATACAAATAAGTTCATATTCATCATATTTATATCATTTAACCAAATTATATAATTCTAACAATATTACATATCTTTATAACAAGTTATCATCCTTCATTGTTTAGTTAT
>JANHFL010007303.1:20792-38766 GCA_032468155.1 Oxyrhabdium leporinum
GCTTCTTGGATGAGAAGCGAAACGTCTTCAAAGAAAAACCAGAAAGTCCAATTGCCTCTTGAAAAAGCACCTTTGGGTCACTATTCTGAATAGTACCCCAAAGCCTTCTTGTAACCCATGCAGCTCACAAAAAAACAAAGTATTACCTGGGCATAATTTGGCACACCCATAACTTTTTTGTTTTTCTCAAAAGTGTTCTAAACATCTCTTATGGCATTTCATCCACTGGAGCAACTCAGAGAACTGAGGATCCCAGATCGATTCACAGCAAAAGGCTACGAATAGGAGTAACTCTCCCCAAGGTCTTTCTCACTTACCCATTCTGAGCCCCTCCCGGAGATTTACCTTATAATAGATTTAGATATAAAAGAGCTGGCATTCTAAAAACATCAGTGAAAAGCAATTGAAAATAGATGATCCTTTTGTTATAAAAGTGCTGGAAGCCTTATTTGTTAAAACACGACTTAGCTTTTAAGCAACATGGCACCGAATTATTTAGAGTCTCCCTCAAATGTTCACTTATTATGCAGTTCCATTTCAACTCCCATCAATCTGCCGTTTTAACCAAAACACCCTTAAAAAAAGTACACATTTTAAAATGCGACTAAATATATGATGTTTATCTGGGTATGCACACACAGAAGTCTCTCCTTTAAATCAAACTTGAATTTTAGTGACTTAGTGAGGACATGTCTGGATAGCTTTGGCAAAAATGTAAGAGCATTTTTGCTGCTGTCTTTTTCTGTGATTTGCTTTTTATGATTATTATTTTCCAGTCTAATGCCTTGTATGTCCCAGCTCAGACCTGCTAAGACTCTCTCGATGCGTTTGCATGTGTAATTTTCAAGTATTTTTTAAATTAATGTCGGCATACGTTGAACACAAAGAACTACACTGGGATCTTTAAAAAAAACAAAGAATAAAAGAATTTATGGCTGATTAAGCTTACGTACATACAGGTAGTCCTTGACTTATGACCACAATGGTGCCCAAAATTTCTGACGTTCAGTGAGACATTTTATTAAATGAGTTTTGCCCCATTTTATGACCTTTCTTGCTACATTTGTTAAGTGAATGACTGCAGTTGTTAAGTTAGTAACAAGGTTACTAACTGAATCTGGCTTCTCCATGGACTTTGCTTGTCAAAAGGTCTCAAAACGTGATCATATGATCCTGGGACACTATAAATGTCATAAATATGAACCAGCTGCCAAGTGTTCAAATTTTGATTATGTGACCATGAGGATGCTGCAATGATCATAAGTATGAAACAACGATCGTAAGTCACTTTTTTCAGTGCTGTTGTAACTTTGAATGGTCACAAACCAAACCAAACTAAGTTGGGAGTTACCATATTTGACCAAATCTATATAGAATAGAGTGGAATGGAATGGAACAGAAAGGAATAGGAATAGGAATAGGAATAGGAATAGGAATAGGAATAGAATAGAATAGAATAGAATAGAATAGAACAGTTGGAAGGTACCTTGGAGGTCTTCTACTCCAACCCCCTGCTCAGGCAGGAAACCCTATACCATTTCCGACAAATGGTTGTCCAATCTCTTCTTAAAAACTTCCAGTGTTGGAGCATTCACAACTTCTGGAAGCAATTTGTTCCATTGGTTAATTGTTCTCACCATCGGGAAATTTCTCCTTATTTCTAGGTTGCTTCTCTCCTTGATCAGTTTCCATCCATTGCTTCTTGTCCTACTCTCAGGTGCTTTGGAGAATAGCTTGACTCCCCCTTCTTTGTTAGGCTGCTGCTGGTGGACCTTCCCAGTTGTGATGTCTGAGATATTGGAATACTGCTATCATGTCACCCCTAGTCCTTTTTTTCATTAAACTAGACGTACCCAATTCCAGCAACTGTTCTTTATGTGTTTTAGCCTCCAGTGCCCTAATCATCTTTGTTGCTCTTCTCTGCACTCTTTCTAGAGTCTCAAAATCCTTTTTACATTGTGGTGACCAAAACTAGATACAGTATGCCAAGTGTGCCCTTACCCAAGCATTATAAAGTGGCATTAACACTTAATGCAATCTTGATTCTATCCCTCTGTTAAAACAGCCTAGAACTGTGCTGGCTTTTTTGGCAGCTGTAGCACACTGCTGGCTGATATTTAAAAACATATTTAAGAACTGATGAACTTTCTTGGATGAGAACCTAAACCTTTTATTCTTCCTCAAGGAGAAAAAAAAATCCAGTTGCCTTTTGAAGAAAAAAAACCCACCTATGACCTGGATGACTAAGAATCTCCATAAACATTTATCAGGCAGCAATTCTGCCAAAGTTGGACTGTAATGCCAATGATATAAAAATTGCAATTCAAGGAAATCTGAAACTTCTCTGGACGTTGGTTTCCCTGCATCTCACTGAAATCTTGATTCTTTTTATTTATTTTTTCTTTTTAATAATGAGGATTAAAAGAAAAGCTCTCTCACCAAATCGAAGGCTATTTGCATGAAATGTTTCATTAAAAGATTATTTTATTCTTTTGTCTGACAATATCTTTTTCTTTTTCTGAATGGCTCACTCTTAGCTTGAGCTTTGCAGTTTGCAAGGGGGGGAGTTATTTATTTATTTTCACTTCTGCAAATAAAGAATTACATTTCCAAGAGCCTTTAAAAAACCTGTTATCCTCAGTACAAATGGGTAGCACTTTGCCTCTTGGCTGATCAAGAGTGTCATCTAATTAAACAACGTTGTGTCACTGCTATAGGCATGGAAGAAAATGAAATAAGTAAATATAGCCAATCTCATTTCCATAAATTGAAGGACACAGAAAACTTCTGTGCATTTCATATTTCCTCCTTATTAAAAGATGTTTATTTCCTGGCAAAAGAAATGCCAACTTTATGTCAGATACACATATAATGTTATCAAAAGGAACCTTCTCTTATGGTGCATTCAGTGCCTGGAAATTAATGAAATATAAAAAGGCAAATCACAAAGGATATGGACACAGTGTAATTCATAACAAGATTCTTTAGGCTTCAAATGTCCTAAGTTAACGTTGAAGGTGGATAAGTTAATAAAGGATAAGAACATTTCAATGACAACAAATATTAGAACAGTTAAAGCAATGCTCTTTCCAATGGTAATGCTAAGGGTGAAACCTGGAACTATGAAAGAGGAACAGCAAAAAAACAGACACTTTCAAAAAGGCCAGACAAAAAAACAATGGATGGAAACCAATCAAGGAGAGAAGCAACCTGGAATGAAGGAGAAACTTCCTAACAGTGAGGACAATTAACCAGTGGAACAGTTTGCCATCGGAAGTGATGGGTGCTTCATCACTGGAGGTTTTAAAGAAGAGATTGGACAGCTCTTTGTCTGGAATGGAATAGGGTCTCCTGCTTGAACAGACGTTGGATTAGAAATTTCCCTATCAAGGTCCCTATCAACTCTATTATTCTGTTATTTTACTGGGCAGAAATAATTTGCCTTCCGTTTGTATCTTTGTGAGAAAATATACTCTTCCCACAATGGACAAGTGGCAGCTATGTTTACATGCGTAACAGGCAGAAGGAATAATAATTGTGAGGAACAGGTGTAAAGTCACAGCCATGACAACCAATCTGATAAAAGAAATCTGAGTCCAAGATGGAAATATAATTTCAGAAATCATCTCAAACAAAATCTCTCCTAGTCCTCACAAAGATAAAGGGGTGTAGGAGGAGAAACACACTCAGGCTTTACAATAAAAACATTTCACGGTATAAAGTACAATAACTTTATAATAAAAGTAATATTACCGTTCATAACTTGCTTTGGTGACCTGCTTTAAAAGGCTGAGATTATGTAAGTGCAAGGGAGACTTAAACCAGGGGGCAGGGGGCGGGTGGGGGGGAAACCCCACTTTGGGATGAAAAAAGTTAAGAACTATATTACTCAGTTATTTGTTCATTGTTAAAATCCCAAGAGACACCCAACAATCGATATTCAGCATTCTGGTATTTACAACTGACATAAAAGGAATGCTGGAGATTCAGAATGGAAAAGGATGTCAGACTATTGGCTCTGACCAAGACTTCCCATTTTTTTTATAGCAGCATTTCTGTAAATCGAGGATGTCAGCACTAAAAGAAGAGTGAAGCTATAATCAGTGCCTGATCTAGAGAGTATCAAAGAAGGAACAGGCTGACAATCAAAACAGAACACAATGCCTTGGAGTTGAGTTAAGACTGGTTCAAAATTGAAGAATATTGGACTATAGGACTTAGAGAAGTATAACTAGGAAGGTTAAGGGTGCGGGGAAGGGGAAGAAATGATAGAAAATGGAAATAAACATTAGATATGGTAACCTGCTTGCTGACATGAACCTAATTTAAAATGTCACAAAGTAGGATTAAGTAGGAAGTAGGAGGAATTTTTAAAATAGTTTGAGGACATGCATAATGACCTAATCACATTGATACTTAGAAACTTTCATCAAACATTAGGACACAAGGGTATAAGGGCAACTTTAACATTCTGGTATCACTTCAGATATAACATTGGATTAACATAATTCTAGGTTGCTGTGGACCCTGCTAAGTTGATTCAGCCATGTTTTATCCATGTCTTACCTGCTTTAGGCCATAAAGTAGATCCATATCAAGACATCGGTAATATGCAATATTTATACGTGACTTACTTTCTTTTTAAAATGCTGGTTATCCTCTGCCCTCATTATTACCTATCATGCTTTATTCACTGCTTTGAATCCATCATTCCATCTTATTCATTTTGAACTCAACTTCTGGCAACTCCCTAGATACGTCCATGCTATTTTCCTGGTAGCACTGCAGAAGTGATTTGATATTGCCTTCTTTTGGGAGATATTTTTTTTTAACTTCCAGTTCTAGCCTGCAGCCCTGCTTGTCAATTACTCAACTACTAATCAGGCTTGCCCCTCTAAGCCTAGATAAGATCAGCCAGTAGCCCTTAGCAGCTGAGACTTAATTTTTCTAACGTCATAATATTTTAATTATTATTATTACCATCTATTATAGGGGGACACGGTGGTTCACCTGGTACGACCTGGCACTGCTGAGGTCAGCAGCTCAGCGGTTTGATTCCCATGAGCAAATAAACCATGCAGGGACAAGAAAGGAGCCTACCACAAATGCCTACCGGCATTCAGGCATCCTGCGGGTAAAGATAACACCACCTGGAAAAATCCCTTTCACAGAGGCAGCCAGCCACCTCAATGAACCATGGCTAACATGTGCCATACTCTAAATAAGTAACTAAATAAATAAACCATCTATTACAAAATGGTAGAACAAATTACTTTTCTTCTCCCAGCCTGCTCTGAACTTTCTACAGAAGAATTGAAAACAATGAGAAAAGAAAAGCATCAGGAATAAAAGCAGGAGACCATCAGCTCTAGTCCTGCTTTAGGCACCAAGGCATCTGGGTGACTTTGGGCCAGTCACTTTCTCTCAGTCCTAAGAAGGATGAAATGGCAAAACACTTTTGAAAACCATGCCAAGAAAGCTGAAGGAACTTATCCAGGCACCCTGAAAAAAATGGAGTGGAAGAAAAAAAAAAGTCTCCATTGGGCTTTGAAGAAGCAGGATAAAAAGATTATTGTTGCATTTGATGTTGGAGAAGACTCCTAATATTACCATAGACAGCCAAGAAACAAACAATGGGTTGAATAAATCAACCAAGTCTTGTCACTTAAGACACAAAAGAACAGGACAGGACAAAACAGAACAGGATATTCTTTATTTGCCAAGTATGATTAGACACACAAGGAATTTGTCTCTGGTACATAAGCTCTCAGTGTACATACAAACAACAAAGTGATAAATTGTAAATCATATCATAAAATCATAAATCACAAGGTACAACTAACCAAGTGATAGTCATGTGATACCAAATAAGAGTAAGTAATAGGAAAGATGAGAAGGATAATAGTAATACAGCCCTACTACATGGTTAGATATCCTATCTCAGATGTTATTTCAAGCTCTCTGGAGAAGACTCTAATGCTGGAAAAGTTAGAAGGAAAGAAATGGTGACAGCAGCAAACAGGATGCATTCAATTACAGTGGAAATGCACACATTGTTGAAAGACATGACAGACCAGATCAAAGAAAGCTCATCATGGAGAAAATCTGTCTCTGTAGTCACTCTGTAGCACTGGCTTCATGGCCCATAGTTCAGGAATTGCCATATATTCCAATAATATGGGAGCCAATGCACCAAAAGGCAAGACAAACAACAATGGATGGAAACTAACCAAGGAGAGAAGCAACCTAGAACTAAGGAGAAATTTCCTAGCAGTGAGAACAATTAACTAATCAAATAGCTTACCTTCAGAAGTTGTGGGTGCTCCATCACTGGAGGCTTTCAAAAAGAGACTGGATGAACATTTGTCTGAAAATGGTATAGGATCTCCTGCTCGAGTAGGGAGTTGGACTAGAAGATCTCCGAGGTCCCTTCCAACTCCATTATTCTATGTTCTATGTATCATGCAAAGGTGTTTGATCCTTGTGTTTATAACAAGACCCATGGTGAATTCTCTTTAAAATGAGATAAAAAGCATGGAATTTTTCTTGAATACATGAACACCTTGTGACACCCCCTTCTCCCCCTAAACATAATACTTATCTGTGAATGAGTTCTCCTAGATTGAAAGTGGCAGGAATTAAAATTTGCATAGGATCTTTGCGTTCAAACCTTAAGCGTTGATGATTGCTGCATTGTTGGCAAATTACTAATTTGCTATTAGGCACTATTTATTCATTTAATGCTATGTAACTCGCTTGTGTAACTTTTGCTGGTTGATTAGATGTCACATTTGCCTAAACACTGAAAACAAAACATCTGCTTTAATTTCACTTGTTTTCACAGCACATTGAGTCAAAGTTGGTGCGATGAATGAAAGAGAATTGCTGGAGTAAATAAAACAGAGCCAAAGCAACTAGAGTGAGTGATTTGCTGGCCTTCTGCCCAACTGCACAGATGCCTTGGAGTATTTTGTCAAAGAAAAATAAATAATCATAGATTAACTAACCAGCAGTGGTTAGAGCTGATACACCGGAATTCAGACAAGGGAGAAAGTGCAAGGGGCTGCTGGATTCTTGCTTGCTTGCGAGCTCCCCAAGGTGGCTGATCACTACATAGCATTTGGATTTCTGGTTATTAGATAAGGGAACAAAGCCTTTGAACCAAGCAAGCGGCAAATAGATAGAGATCACAGAAGCCTTGTAGCAATTACAACAGTAAGAGTGCATTATTCTAACCAAACTTCTCAATCTTGTTCGCATCCTTAATGGGTCATCCAGTAGAGCTTGCATGAGTGGAAAGGTACTAGTTTGGAATCTGTGACCAGTTGGCTTAGGCATTTGTAAATCACTCATGTTCCTCTGGACCTGTGTTCCATAGCTGATTCGTTTCCAGCGAAGGTGTTCAGTCTATCATCTCAACCGGTTTAGGAAGAACAGATTTTAGTTCTGTATGTCTGAAGATACAGATCGAAAGCTTACAGATCTCCAATCAATGTCATCCTTTGGGAATCTTCTAGCCAGTCAGTCAAGCTAACATGAACTATGTAGGTTGTAGGATGTCAAGCTAACATGAATGTGTAGGTTGTAGGATGAAATGAATGTCAACTACCTTGAAATTGTCACCGTATGACAAACTGACTGGAAGCTAGGAAGGATCTAGCATCCACTATAGCATGGAGGCCAAACTCGCGTTGTCATGTTGTCATCACATGAAGTATCATGACTTTTTTTCCCCTTTGCTAAACTAAGGGTGGGCATGGCCAGCATGTGATGCATCTGGCCCTTGAGCCGTTAGTTTGACATCCCTGCACTAGAGCCTAAATTCGGTCCTCTATCATTCCTCTTTAAGAGTTTCTCACTCTTAAAGACCATTCATGAGATGTTAAAGAAAAAAGAGAGAGAGATTCCTTCTCAGGTGGATTATGATTCCTAAGATCCTACAACTTTTCCTGGGAGGATAGGTTTTTGTTTTTTTTCACATAGGAGGCAAAGAAGATCTGTTGAGAGAGGGATGTTCAATTGAAATACAGATGGCCTTTTTCAAACCAGTGATCCTCTCTATCCAGAATGTGGACTTTGCTGTCTTCAAAAGAATGAACTTTGTCTTTCAGATGCAGATGGACTACTGAATCCTGTCTTGATGAAGTTGTTGTGTTGTGCCATGCATTGGTGAGTCCATAGACTTTCAGCACAACCCATTTTCATCCTTACCTTTTCTATCAGGAATTCTGGGAGTTGAAGTCCACATGTCTTAAGGTTGCCAAGGTTGAGAAACACTACCTAAGCCATCTAAATAAGGATATCAGTTAAGTAGATAATTGGCCATTCAATAGCTTTTTTTTCTAGGCAAATGGTTTACCTCCCTGTATCTTGCCATTAACAAAGACATCCAATGATTCATATTGAACATTTGTTGGGCAAGAAGGGAATAGCCTAGTTAGTTAATAGAAAAAAAAAATGAAGGAGGCCATACCTCCTTAAAGATGTGTTTTGTTAAGCAAGCAAGACATAAAACCTTCAGATAGTTTATGATTGATTAATGACCTTCTTTGCACAGACCCTGCTAACAGGAACAATTGAGAGAGACAAGAGCAATTAAGGAGTTTCTGTGTAGGCAGTTCACTTATCAAAACGTCTGAGACAGGCACTTGTCTGGATCATTGGTCCTTTATACCTTAAACGACTCTGAAATCAAGTTCAAATGGAACCCTGGCAGTGTATTTTTGGCACATCAGCAAAATGTCATGCTGAACTTTTACTGGCAATTATAGAACTGTGATACATTGGCC
Organism: Oxyrhabdium leporinum; assembly: GCA_032468155.1. NCBI lineage: Eukaryota > Metazoa > Chordata > Lepidosauria > Squamata > Cyclocoridae > Oxyrhabdium > Oxyrhabdium leporinum. The sequence continues at coordinate 29,582 of JANHFL010007303.1, forward strand.
TTGCAGTAATTTAACATAAATCTCCAAAATTATCTGTCCTTACTTTTTTTACTTTTTTTTTCTTTTTCATTACCATGCATTGGAAAGGAGGGACTGGTTTTTCAGCATATATTAAAATTTGTCTGTATGAAAGACCAGGTTTCACTGTATAAAACAGTACAGATCTGGCTAATGGCAAAGTACATTCATGTCGATCAACAGTTAGCTGTAATTCAGTGGCAGAGTTCATCTTCTGGAAACTCCATATAATGTCAGCTTCAAGCAAACAGAACCACTCATGAAGCCTAAGTCAGCATCTTTATTGACTTCTACCTATATTACAGGAATCTCTGAAAACTGTTGCCATCCCCTGGAAACAAGTAGATATGGTTTGATGGATCTTGTGGAGAGGAGGGAGGAGATTCAGGCTTGTGTCTCTTGTGGTTGTACATGGACTCAAGGCTAATTCCTCACTTGATCCTTCCTTCCAGCCTGGCTGGCAGTTTCTTAATAGATAAAGCCAAAATACCATTGCATGAAACTCCAGGCAGTGTACGTATGTAAATGCATGTATATATTCAATTTCTTTAACTGCCTACCTCAATCAAATGACTCTGGGCAGCTTACAATTCTAAAATTGCAAAGCAGGCTAAAAAATTATAAAGAATAAAATAGTAAAAACATTCAGAAAATAAATACATACATCCAAGATAGTTAACTGGACAATAGTAAAGACAAGAAATGGAATCCTTATCACATTCTGAGCCCCATGTACACAGCCCAAATTTGTAGAGCCTTGCAAGAGGCCAAGAGGGGTTGGAGTCATTCTAATCTCCGAAGAGAGAATATTCCACAAAGTGGGGGGCTACAACAGAGAAGGTCTGTCTTCCAGTTCCCACCTCTCAACGCACTTTGGCTGACTGGATTTGAAGCATGTTCACCTGTTCTTGAGTAGATGGAAGAATAGTAATGATGGGTTATTCATGTATTCTGCAAAGCTACTCAGGGTTGTAACAGATATGGGCAGTTTATAAATACAATACATGCTTACATGCATACATACATCAATGTCAAGACCAAAAGGAACTGGAAACCAGGAAAACAAACTCAGAACCCAAAGCAATGAAGGAGAATTAAAACAGCACCAAAGATTATGCCAGAAAATTGTTAGAGAAGTAAAATGACAACAAGACAGCAATATTCCACCATGAAAAACTAGACTGGGTGGAAATGTCAGCGCAATGTCCAAATTCAGAAAGTCTGCAATTATGCTAATCTCTACAAATATCAGAATTAGCAGTTCCTGACAAGATGGAGGATTGCAATATATAACAATTTTCCTGAATTTTCACCAGTTCACAGGAAAGAGAAAAGAAAAGAAAAGAAAAGAAAAAGAAGGAAGGAAGGAAGGAAGGAGGAAGGAAGGTAGGAAGGAAGGAAGGAAGGAAGGAAGGAAGGAAGGAAGGAAGGAAGGAAGGAAGGAAAAAGCTGCAGTGAATATGTTTCGGGATTGTAGCTTTTTATACATATTCACATTTGGATGCTCTGTTAAGAAAAAAGCATCTTCTGCTTAGAAAACTAGGATGATAAACATAATGGGAGGATGTTTATATTGGGAGATATATCAAAACATACTGGGGATATATAAACATAGTAGGGGATAGAGATATATTAAAACATGTAATCTCCCCTCCTCAGTCTGAAATAATGCAGCCCAAGTATAACTTTAAACTTGATTGGTAAGAATTGGTAAACAGATAATATGCAGTATATCACATTGTACCAATTATTAGCAGAAAATAGTGGCTAATTTATAATACAGATTCTACCCCTTCACCCTCTCCCTTGTCACTGTCATAGGCTCAATCTATTTCCCTGGCAATATGGAAATAATAACAGTGGGTTATTTTCTAACATTATTTACAAGGATTAGTGACATAATGTACAAGAAGACAAAAAAACCCAACAACATTAAAATAGTGTTGTTTCTGAATCTTGGGAAAAGGCAAATGGAAGATTAAATGTTACAGTCACATTGTTGAAAATGGGACAATTGCATACCAAACTAAAAATAAGTCTGCCATGTAGACGAAAATTGAATGGCACGATTGACTGATTAACTTGATTCAGTGTACATTCAGCTGTTGAATCTGTTAGTTTCTCAGTGGGTGATGGCTGACTTCTCATTTCCGTTTACATATAACGGGTGGCTTTCCAGTTGTGTTTTGCATATCTGCTGCTAATATGATTTTGAGATTTGTGCAGTATGTGCCTAGGAAATTCCTATGCATGATGAATATTACCAGGAGCACAGTGGCTTGAGTGGCTGAAATGTTGGGCAAGAGGTTAGCAAGCCCGTGTTCGAAACCCTAGAGCTGCTCTGGGGTGGGGTTGAGTTCTTGTCCTTCACTATGTTCCCACAAGCAATCTAAGACTAACCCCTCTTGACTTCTGTTAACTTTTATCTAGCACCAATTTAGTGTTGACTAGATTCTTGTGTGTAGGCAAGAACAATAAAATCATCTGAACTAGAACTTATCATGTGCTCCTGAATCTTTGAGCCTGACAGTACCCTTCTGTGGAAAGAGAAGGAATGCAAACCTTTCTGTAAGATGTTCAGATGCATTCTGAATTTCCCTTTCTTCAGGAACCAACTATTATTTTCCTATAAAATGAGTTAATATTTAGTGCTTTGGTTAGTTGATTGGCCACTTCAGCAAATTCTTTAATAGTATGACCCACATATCTGGCCATACTTTCTATTCATTAACTGATCCTTTAATAAACTACCTCTATTGATGATTCCTTTGTTACAGCTAGTGGCAAAATCTTTTAAGACATAGTCAGCGCAACATGCTTATGCATGACTGTGGAGTGTATGAAGAAAAAAACACACTGCTTACACTGCGATACCACTCAATTACTTTAAAATGCTGCTTCTAATTTTCTTTTAAAATTGCCTAAGCAACCACCTGATTTCTGTTTTCTTGATACAATGAATGTAGCAACTGGGTCAATCAATAACTTTCCTTCCATCAGGTTTCAATCTCTTTAATATGTCACCGCTGGGTTCTATATTTCTGGGAGATATTTATGCTTACCCCATTAAACTAAATGAATTCATGACTTATATACATATATCATTAAACTAATACAGAGAACAGTTCAGAAACACAAGTCTATGATAGTGTGCAAATAACTATCATGTACACATTATATTACTGGGAGCAAGTTGAGTCTGATATGGATTTTATCTTGATCAGCCAGTTGATTGATTTGAAACTATTAGAAAATTAATCCAGTTTCAATATCATTAGAATGCCAATAAACCGCAGAGAACTCATAGTTAATGGGTACAGGCAAGAGAAATTGAACATCTCCAATTTATAGATCCTAGCTTGCAAAGAACAGCATAAATATGCTTGGGGTATAATTGAGTGCTTGTTGCAATTGCAGAATCTTGGTCAAGATTTACCAGAATTGAATGGAATGCTATTATCTTTACTAGGGAATGTAATAAGTGACATGTATATGATGGAGGCCATTATCCTAATCTAATCTACAAACCAATTTGGTGATGACCATGTTGTGTGAAAAATTATGATGTGAGAAACAAAAGGAATAAATTACCCCCCAAAAATGTGAATTGAAAGGAAGGCAGGCAGGCAGGCAGGCAAAAGTGCAGTGAACATGTTTCGAGATTGTGGTGTTTTGTATTGTAGGAAGGACGGTGTTTTGTAGTGTTTTGCACTGTAGGAAGGAAGGAAGGAAGGATCCAGGAAACTAAGTGAAAGGGAAGGTTGTAATAGATCTTAACTAATACAATAAGACCTTATAGAGTGAAGCTAATGAATATATGCAGTGAAGTGAATTTGTAGGTATAATTACGAATGAAAGGGCTAAAATATAGGCCAGAAAGTATAAACTAATGTCAGCTAGATTGTTATTAAGTACCAAAACAGGAATCCTTTGCTTATTTGATGAGGGTGATAGTGTTTGAGGATTTCAACCTCTCTTTGGACAGCGTTGAATTGGGAGAAGTTCAGGAGTTCGTGGCCAACAAAACAACCTTGAACCTAAACCAAGAGCCCAGTGCATGCCAGAGCAGCCGTGCTTGATCAGGTTTTTATCTCAGAGCAGTTGCAACATGATGTAAAATGGAAGGATGTTAACATCTGTCTTTTATCATGGTCAATTCGCTCCTTAATTGCTTTCTGGTTGCCAACAAAGGAGAATATTTGTAGGTTGAAATGAGGGATCCCTGGTGCTCTCTGGAAACATTTTCTTGAACACCTTTCATTACCCAAACTAGGTAACATCATCAGTGCAAGAAAACAGCCAAGCTCAAGGAGCATCCAGAGCTTTCTGGTTTGCTGAGGCCAACTTTCTCCAAAGGTAGATAAACCTATTAAGATTTATTAGGGGTGGTCAATTTTGTCAGGGGTGGTGTATAGTTTGTCAGCTTTTGACAAGTTTACCATCTTTAACTACTGTTCTGACCCAGCCTTAGCAGAAACAAGAAACAGACTCCTTGTCCCGAAAAAAAACCCCTCTTTATTTATCTCCTATGAATCAATGGCATTCGCACACTGAAAAGTCCAGGCCATAGTCCTTCAAAGAGTTAAAATGCAGTAACAGTCCTCATCAATTGCAGATAATTGAGATAATTGCAAGGCCTTAAGCTCCCAGCTGTAAAGCTGCAAATTAAGTTCTGGCAAGCAGTCTCTGAGGCATGAAACACGATGAGCCAAATCTTCAGAACTTCGAACTGTTGTCTCCTATAACCACCGCTTCCCGTTCCTTCTATTTATTCCCCAGTCAGGGAGGGGCCATTCAGCATCCATGTGTACTTCGCTTCCTGAGTTGACTCCTTGTCTGCAGTTGTTCTCCTCTCCTAACAGCTCTGCGCATAACACATCTGGAACAGGTCCCAGCTGTTCTTCTCCCCACTTACCTCAGCCTCCAAAGACAGCTGCCTCTTGTGGCTGGGAAATGTCGGACGGCCCCGGCTCTTTCTCTGTGTCTGATGCAGAGCATCCATCAGAGCCTTCCTCAGACTCCAGAACTGGCCCAAGTTCCTCTCCAACCTCCTCATCGTCCGAGTCTGCCGCCAGCTCCACTGGCAACTGGCAGGCCACAACAACCAGGTGCATACTGATAGAACTGAAGAGGGGAAAAACAATTCTGCAATTTCACTGTGATAGGCTTTCAGTGGTATTAAGGTCTTTTTCAAGTGGCATTTTATCAATGCAGTGGAACACATATCCATATGTGTAAAATGCAGCACACTATCCCAGGCCAGATATGAACATATACAAAAAAAGAGTTAGGTTGTAAGAAGCTTTACTTAGAACTGAACTACTACAGGCAGTAGCAAGCACAGTCTGTGTATAAAAACACATACTTAGTTTAGAAAAATCCTTAGTCCTAAATTGAGAGCTTGCCTGCAATAAATTTCAAGCTGACAGAGTCCAAAACAGCAGGTAAAAATGTTGTCAAGTAATGGTTCAGAGGTTTAGGCCTCCTGGTAGGTTATCAGCTGGTTTTGGTTCAAAGGGATTGAATTTACATAGAAAAGTTTAGAAAAACCCCAAGGGTTTCTAGCATCCTTAACATTTTCTACCAATGCTCAGCATCATCGTGAATCTTCTAAGAAACAATCATCTGATCTTGTCCTCTTTTTACAGGAGACAGTGTGAACATTCTCTGACAGGGACAGAACAATTCATGCAGAAATGAGTTTGTTGAAATTAGATATTGCCCTACGGCTGGCTGAAAATTGTTTCCTTTTTTTCCCCCTTGGAAACCATTAAAAAACACATCTGCCTCCAGGTAGATGCAAAACTCAATGAACCATGAAAGGTCTCACCCTTCTTGTCACAATGACATGCACAAACACACACACACACACACACATGTCTACATACCCAAATAACAAGAAAATTGAATGTCCCCTTGAGATTTTTGTGAATAACAAATGAGATAAGAAGCAATAAGATAAGAAGCAATAAGAAGGAAAAAAAAGTCATTCACCACATCATTGTTACTAACCCCAAGTCTGTGATCAGTACAGATGAACTAAAAATGACTGGAATCCAAGTCTATCTAGATTCTTTTTTAGATCTAGCTTAAATTAGACATGGTTTCTGTTAAATTCTGATAGAGACCAAAACTCTTTAAATAAGCCCAGCTTCGTTGGTTAAAGATTCCTTTCCAATAGGTATTTTAGTTTATTTTGCAGTTCATTAACCTGTTATTTATTGTTAAATTTGTTTCTGTTTTTCATCTTTACTGGATGACCCTGGGCCTCTCCCTCAGCTCAATTCAACTCGCAGGGTTGTTTTTGTGGGGGACATATGAAAAGGAAAGGGAATATGAGATATGCTTGTCACCTAGAGTTGTTCATAAAAATAATAAAGGTGGGACATTAATAAATAAATAAAAAAATACAAGAGTATAGAAAACTAAATTTCCGTCTCACTTGAACTTGGATCTCCCAAGTCTTTCTCCATCACCAAGAACTACAATACTGCTCTGTTTTACTTTAGGTGAAATTATGCTATGTTCTCTTTCCTTTTCTAGTTTTCATTGAATGCATTTTCCTCTTGTTGAGGGAATAAATGTTTTCTGTGTAATGGGTCATTGCTTGTATTACAATAAAAGTGATTATCCTTTTGTTACAGAAGCTGGGACATAGCAAAGTGGGGACGTGTTTGCAATAAATGTAGGCTGTGAGCCAGGAACTCCTACTTTATGGATATCTCTCTTCTTTAGCCTATACACAATATCACTCTGCAATGTTACCTATAAGACTAGACTGATGTTTGAAGATGGCTTCCATTATCAATATAGGATAGCCTTGTTTATTAAACCAAGACATTTTCTTTCTGTGAACAGCACTTGGCTGGTTTTTTTTTTGCTGCTGTTTTTGGCTGCATACAATATAAATCAAAGAAAAGTAGTTTTTTTTTTCCTTTAAAAAAAAACAAAGCTAAAACATTGGCTGGAGATCTTACTTGCAGCCTAGGTAACTTTCCAATTCTCTTTCTATCACTGCCCTGGGGAGAGTAAAATATGCAGTGACTAAGATCACAGTGTTACAAGAAAGAGTGAGGAGGATCAGATTAAACTAATTTAAAGCAGAGGAAAAATGCAGATTTGCAGAGGATAATAATGTAAGAAAAGGATGCCACCTTACCACTTCGGAATATCAGATATCAAAGATCAGAATTGCCATGCTGCAGGTCACAAGGAAGCAATCATCCAGATTAACATGGGTCCTGAATGAAAGCTACAAAATACTGCTTTTTAATATATATATATATTAAAAAATCTCATTTTGAGTCATTGAAATGTGACGCCTCTAAATTAATAGGGACAGTTCAAACACCCTACCCACGTGCAGAAATAGCTTGGATGGAAAAGATTCAGTAATCCGAACTCAAAAATCCAGATAAATCATATTATCATATGTAGTGGACATGTGTAGAAACAAGAAAATATTGGGGGAAAAATACATATGTGGTTGAAAAAGATGACACAACATATTGATTTAAAACCTGAAATATTTTTATTGGGGATTCTACTTGATACTTATAGTAAATAGAATGTATATTTAATTATTCATGTATTAATTGCGGCTAGAATTGTATTTGCACAGAATTGGAAAAGTGAAGTGATTGCTACAGAGGAAAATGTGATCGGGCAAATACTAGAATGTGCAGAAATGAATAGATTAACACTTGCAATTAAAGAGAAGGAACAAATTGAACATTATATGATATGGGAACTATTTTACTAGAGAATAAATATGAAAATTAGAGATAAAAGAAAAGTAGCGAAGGTAGAAAATAGGTGAATTAAATTAAAAATGTTAAGATGATGTTTGTTATAATGAATGACATATATGTATTAGCAATAAGATAAAAGTAGAAAATACCAATATAAAGAATATAGTTGTAATTTTAATTACTACTGCAAAAATATTTGTTCCCAGATGACACACTGTGTGATGGAAGATTGTTTGTATTAAAAATAAACTAAAAACTTACATTTAAAAAAAAGAAAAAAGAAAACCAGACCCATAAACAAGGAGGTAAACTGTATGTAAAGGATCACTACATTGCTACAGGAATGCATGGAACCAAAGATAAAAACCTCCTAGAATGAATATGGGTCAATATAAAAGAAAAAAGAATGATATTGCCATAGGTGTATACTACAGGCCACCCAATCAAGCAGAAAAAATATATTTACTTTTTGCCAACCAACTAACAAATATATGTATCAGCCCTATAGTCATCCTCTGAGAAAGCCTACAGGACTGCCACAGCCACAGCAATGGTTTAGCTAGCTGTGCGAACAAAAGGGGGAGTTGTAGATAGTGGGAGTGTATAATCATGACATCATTCTTTCCCCTGGGAGCCAAGGACATTCAGCTGGCACCTGGGAAGGCATGAGAGAAGTTGGGATGTGAATGTGATTGGACCACATGATGTAGAGGAGGATGAAGGAGCTGTGGGTTTTACTTTGGTGGGGAAAATGCTTAGGTTTGGGTTTTCCCCAGATGTGCCAATATGACATCTCCAATAAATTTATACTTTGAGAAAGAACTTCACCTTGGAGTTTTAATTCTGTGGGAGGGGTTACTTGGAACCCCGACATTAACCTGAATGTACTTTTAAAACCAGCAAGCAGCTCCCTGCACTATGGGTTCGCTATATTGGGTCCTGAGTCCCAGGAGCCTTCCCGGATATCGGGGGGGCATAAAGACTCAGGGAAGATGGAAGAGAAAACAGTGACCACTGGAGGGGCCACTGGGATGAGCTCAGAGATTGCCTGCAGGACCTTTTGCTACCCCCCCCCCCCCGGTGGGTGTAGTGGCTGAAGTGGAAGCTGCAGAGGCCGAGCTTCTGCAGGGTGCCTGGCCCAAAGAGCTGGTGCCTTGGCAGATCATGCAGATGGATCTGTCCGAACTGAGTGATATTGCAGCAGCACCATAGCCTCAGGAACTAGTGGAGAGGGCTGTGCTCCAGAAATTCCAGATCACGGCAGGCCAAGCTGAGTGCACCACCATCTACAAATGGAGGGCACCAAGGCCTCTTGAACTCAGCAAGTCCAGGGAATGGGGTCTCCTGCCACCATCTCAAAGCCAATCACTAGCCGGTCTCCCAGAACGATTCAGACCACTTAGCATGGGCAGCATT
>JANHFL010007303.1:38866-51374 GCA_032468155.1 Oxyrhabdium leporinum
AAGATAAAAGTAGAAAACACTAATATAAAGAATATAGTTGTAATTTTAATTACTACTGCAAAATATTTGTACCCAGATGACACACCGTGCAATGGAAGATTGTTTGTATTAAAAATAAAATAAAAACTTATATATAAAAAAGAAATCCAGATAAATCCTTTGTTATTGTTTTTTCTGAAATTGGATTGGATCAATTTTCCAAAGTGGTTCAAGTCAATCAAATCAGTTTTCTGAACTAAATAGATGGTTCCAATCACTTTTTGCTGCTTATTCTTTTCCTTACTTCAGAATTATCTGACATAGTCCTAGGCATAGGAAATGATTTCTTTTCATAATTCATAGCCATGTTGCTTGGAAGAACTAAAGGAGAACAGAGAGAGGACAACCTTTGCTGGTTAGTTCCTCTGAAGCTATTATTCAGCTATTTCCTTTCTTCCATTAGAAATGCTTCTAAAATATCCATTACACTCCTTTGTTGCTCCAGTTTATTACCTAGCATTGCAATAATCAAATCATCCTCTTTTGATGACCCCATAATCCCTTGCAGGGTGGAGTCTGGGCAACTGAATGGAACTGAGTGTTTACTGGCTGGATGCCCTTCCTGTTACCAATGCAGATTATCTTTCAGCAGATATATTCCTAGTGTGCCCAGAGGGAGAAATATCTGCCTCTACCTAGTATCGAACTCGCAGCCTCCTGATTGTGAGGTGAGAACTCCACCTCTAGACCAACGTACCACTCATTACATAACATTGTAATGAAGTCTCATAATTTGCTTATCTTTATTTTTCTCCACTAGCACATTTCCAATGGTCTCCTAGAAATGAACAAACCACTTGGCAGTATATTTTTGCCGTGTTCTCCTCCCTACAATTTAGGCATAATTCAGAAAAAGCTGAGCTTAGATTGCATCAACCTTTGATGTCTTCCCAGCCCATAAATATATGTTTTGCCACTTCTGTCATGAATCTGCTTTTCCTTCCCTCTGCCTATTTTAATATGGAAAGGTCCCATTTGTGTGTGAGAGTAGGGGAAATCAAGCAGTGTTGGTTCACGGTCCTTCTGCCTCTTTTAAGTCTCCATCAGCATATCAGTCACATTGTTTTTGTCGGTCTGCTGCCCGGTGTAATTCAATCACCTTTAAAGCCCTTCATACCATGGAATCCAGGTTACTTGAGGGACCATCTCATCCCACTCATTACTGGCAGAGGAGGCATGCTAGAGGTCCTGTCATCTCAATTATTCCGGGTGTGGCAGTGTCCAGGAGAAGGACCTTCTGCCCTCTGGAGCATCTTGCCGCCTAATGTGAAGTTGGCCCCAAACCTCCTATCCTTTTGTAGGGGCTTAAAGATGTGGCTCCGCCAGTTGGCTTGGCACCCCAAGGGGGGATGAGTGCAGTGGAGGTGGTTGATCAAGTAACAAGAGATCCTACCTCCCCTCCCCAATTCGCCCACACCCTCCACATACATACATTTTAATGTTTGAATTTAATTTATGTTTTAATGTATAGGTATAGACCTGTTTTAATGACTGTAAGCCTCCCAGAGTTACCCCATGGTAAGAAGGGTGGCCAATACATTTTATAGATGAATAAATAAATCCGCAAACTATATCCACAAGTGCTACTATGGATGCTGAGAGCTTATCCTTCGACAGTAGTTGCTAGTTTTTGAGGCACAAGAAGTTGTAAGTTGTTGAACTTCATTCAATCAGAGTAGATCTGTAAGGGACCTTGAAGGTCTTCTAGTCCAGCCCCCCTGCTTAAGTAGGAGAACCTATACCATTTCAGATAACTGGCTGTCCAGTCTCTTCTTAAAGACCTCCAGTGATGAAGCAGCCACAACTTCTAAAGGCATCTTCTTCCACTGGTTAATTGTTCTCACAGTTAGGAAGTTTTTCTTTAGTTCTAGGTTGCTTCTTTCCTTGATCATCATTGTCCCAAAGATGCTTTTTCAAGAGGCGGCTGGACATCCTGGTTTTTCCTTTGGAGACTTTCCTTTCGCTTCTCATCCAAGAAGCTTCTTAGCGGTGAAACATCTTCAAGGAAAAAAACAAAAGTCCAATTGCCTCTTGAAAAAGCACCTTTGAGACAACCATGACCTGGATGATTGAGAATCTCCACTGACACTTTCCTTGATCAGTTTCCATCCATTGTTTCTCATCTTGCCTTCTGGCGCTTTGCAAAATAAGTCGACCCAAACTATTTAAGAAAATTGGAAGAAAATTGGAAAGTTCTGGGCCGAAACTTTAACTTCAAGTTGGATTCAAGTTTCCAGAATCAGGGTCAGAGAATCCCGCGCTAGACTTTTCATCCATATGAATCACAAGGCCTCCTGGTGGTCTTGTGGAGGGTTTGTGTTGTGTGCGTGTGTCTGAACACCCACACATATGCAGACATTGATAAAGCAGGAATCATCAGAATTGCGAATGGGGCTCATTTCATGCAAGAAGACACAAAATTACTTGGGAATAATTTAGCAGTCAGGCTCGGTTTTTGAGTCGGGGAGCATCAGTGCATTCACAGGTAAATTGGACAGGTTTTCGAACAAAGCAAGAAGAGCAGGTTGGGCAGAGAAAATGGGAAAATGGAAATGAAGCAAATAAAATGCGTAAGCACAATAAACTCTTCTTCCTGCCCAGGATTTTTCAAATGTGCCTCTGACTTTGCTTTTTCAAAGGAAGCCAAAGTGGTTGAGAGCGAAAGAGTTGCATTCTTTTAAGTCCCATAGCATCAAATTTAAATCGCCTCTTATGTTTTATTATCTTACTGGCAGCACACTCTAAATCCAAGTGTACTCACAGATAAATCAAAGGACAAAATGCTTTGGGGGAAGAAAATAAACCCTTTTGGTGATTCCACTAAAGAGCTGAGTTTGCACAACTCGCCCAAACCGGTCATTTCAAACTTAGCTGCTGCATTTTGCTCCCGTTTGCTGATTGGTTTGCAATTCCAACTCTTTGGGTTAGTTTATAACAGAATAACAGAGTTGGTAGGGACCTTGGAGGTCTTCTAGTCCAACCCCTGTTCGGGCAGGGAGTCCTATACCATTTCAGACAAGTGGTTGTCCAATCTCTTCTTAAAAACTTCCAGTGTTGGGGCATTCACAGCTTCTGGAGGCAAGTCGTTCCACTGCTTAAGTGTTCTAACCGTCAGAAAATTTCTCCTTACTTCTAGGTTGCTTCTCTCCTTCATTAGTTTCCATTCGTTGCTTCTTGTCAGGTACTTTGGAGAATAGGCTGGTTCCCTCTTTTTTGTGGCAACTTTATGGCTCAGTATGTTTCTAACTTTTGAAGAAGAGAATATTTTCTGTAAACAAGTACACAGTGTTCAACAGACAGAACACTATCAAGCACCAGGGAAATCAGAAGATTCAGGTAGTTCGAATGAGTATAAAGATTTATTGAAAGCTTAAGTTCTCTACAAGAATCTGACCTACTAACAGTCAAGGGAAATGAATGGGAATAAGAAGGCATTCAAGGTGGGCTGGATTTAGATCTCTTATGGGTGTGCAGGGACTCATGACTTATGACGCATTTGACCCTCCCTCGGACTCAGCCTGATCATCTTCTACAAACACCCATTAGACAAGTTGGAAGGGACCTTGGTGGTCTTTTAGTCCAACTCCCTGCCTGAACAGGAGATCTACCATTCCAGGTTAAATATCCAATCTCTTCTTCATAAACTGGCAATAAACATTAATCAAATTTAGAAATGTCAATTTTAAGAGAATATTAACTTTTTATTCTTTGCAGTTCATCTGAGATTGATCAAGCCTGCTCACTCTTTCTTGCAATTAATTGAATGCTTTCAAAATGATTCTTTAAACATATGTAAGAGGTACAAAGAAAGAGGTACAAATCCCAACTTTTTCCCCCCCTGTACCCTGATTATTCTTGATTGGAGTAAAACAAGGAGATTCTAGGAAAATCTGGACATTACACAATTAACTCGGTTCCTGAGTTAGTGCTTCATGTGAACATAGATAATTTATCATGTGGATCAATTTATTAATGCAACCATTAGAGATGACTGGGTTGAAGGAAGCCTGCCATTATTGTTTTGAAAAAGATAGTGGAATAGGAGTTATTTTTACTCCTGAATCAACACTCAGTAGTATTATAAAGGATTCTGATCTTTATTGCAGTCCTCTTGGTTTGAAAGGAGTGGATATCTGTATGCATAGATTTGCCCCTGCTTTGTTATGTATAAGCCAAATTCTTCAAGCAGGTCCTTATTTCCTGCTCATTTTCATGTTAGGAAGCATTCCATACTAATTAATCCTTTTCATAAAGCAGTGGTTAAGAGAGAGTCATGTAGATGTTCTATTGCATGGAGAACAAAAGAGAGCCTTGTGGAACATCACAGATAAGCTTTCATTGTGTAGTGCCAACAGCACCTTTTAGAACTAACCTTCCAGGTATGGGCAGAATTGCTACAACACAGTGGGCCTTATCTTCACTTCAGTTGCTCCAGGAGACTCTTACGGATTTCACGGATGGTCACAACAATCAGAAAAACTCTGTCCATCTATATAGGTAGAGTGATGGAAAGTGATGGAAAGTCTGGAAAGACTGCAGGCAGAAGAGAAGCTGACTTGTATCTTACTGGGTACTATAACTACATTGACTTAGTTCAGGAGCAGCCAGATTCAGCCACAGAGCTAAGAGGGAGACTTTGAATCAATCACTTTCTCTAAACTCCACTTACTAGACAAGAGAGACCACCTACTTTGGCTCTCTGAAAAAAAGTGGGAATAAAATATACTGAATTAGTTAATAACAATACAATTCAACACTCCTTTGGATGAGTAGCAATAGCAAAAGCACTTAAACTTACATACTCACTTCATAGAGCTTTACAGCACTCTCTGAGCAGTTCACAGAGTCAGCATATTGTCCCCAATAGTCTGGATCCTCATTATACCCACCTTGGAAGGATGGAATAATGAGTCAACTTTGTGCCAGTCAGGATAGAACTGCTGGCAGTGGGCACAGTTAGCCTACAATACTGCATTCTAATCACTGTACCACCACCAGTAATATACAAGTAGTCCTCAACCTACGACCACAGTTGAGCCCAAAATTTCTATTGTTACTTGTTGGCGCATTTGTTAAGTAAATTTTGCCCCCTTTTACTACCTTTCTTGACACAGTTGTTAAGTGAATCACTGCAGCTGTTAAGTTAGTAACATGGCTGTTAAGTGAATCCAGCTTCCCCATCGATTTTGCTTGTGAAAAGGCTGTAAAAGGTGATCACATGACCTTGGGACACAGCAATAGTCATAAGTATGAACTGGTTGTCAAGCATCTGAATTTTGGTTACATGATCATGAGGATGCTACAAAGGTCGTACTGTGAAAAACAGTCATAAGTCACTTTTTTCAGTGCTGTTGTAATTTTGAACAGTCATTAAATTAATTGTTGTAAGTTGAGGACTACCTGTATATGCTGATGCTAGCAGAGGAGAGAACCTTGTATTGTTTTTCCTCCATAGCTCTTTCTAGTTTTTCTAGAAGAGTCCTAATAGCTAATAAGCCACAGACTTCCTGGCCATGTTTTAGCATATTTCTAATATGGATAGTCCTTGACTTATAACCATTTGTTTAGTGACCATTCCAAGTTATAAAGGCGCTGAAAAGAGTGACTTATAACCAGTCCTCACATTTATGATTGCATCATCCCCGACAGGTGTTCAAAATGTGAGTGCTTGGCAACTAGTTTGTATTTATGATTATTGTCACTGGGAATTCCAGCCAGCTTCTGACAAGCAAAAGCAATAGGGAAAGCTGGATTCACTTAACAAATCCATGGTTCATTTAGCAACTACAGAGATCCCTTAACAATTGTGCCAAAAAGTTTGTAAAATCAGGCACTTAAAAATCACCTTGCTTAGCATTGGAAATACTGGTCCCAGTTGTGTCTCTAAGTTGTATAGGGTGGATAACTTGCAACTTTTCAATACAGGTAGTCCTCAACTTACAACAGTTCACTTAGTGACTGTTCAAAGTTACAATGGCACTGAAAAAAGTGACATGACCATTTTTCATACTTATGACTATTGCACCATCCCCATGATCATGTGATTTACATTCAAATGCTTGACAACTGACTCAGATTTATGATGATTTTCAGAGTACTGAGGACATGCAATCACCTGAACTGCAGAAAAAAACAGTTGCTACCAACCTGCCTTCCATTGAGAACCTGCATACTGCATGAATCAGAAAGAGGGCTGTGAAAATATCTACAGACCCCTCACATCCTGGACATAATTGTTTCAACTTCTACCCTCAAAACGACGCTATAGGGCACTGCATGCCAGAACAACTAGACACAAGGATAGTTTTTCCCTGAATGCCATCACTCTGCTAAACAACTAATTCCCACAACACTGTTAAACTATTTACTAAGACTGTATTAGTATTATTCTTCTCATCCTTCCTATTACCTATCTCCTTTTCTACTTAAGACTATAACCGTGTTCCATGTATCTTTACGATTTATATTGTTTTATTTAGTTTCCTAGTATGATTTTGATTGCTTATTTAGTATCCTATGACTATCACTAAGTGATTCATGATGAGTGTATTTATGATGACTATGATCATGATTTATCATGCATATCTTTTATGTACACTGAGAGCTTATGTACTGAAAACAAATTCCTTGTGTGTCCCATCACACTTGGCCAATAAAGAATTCTATTCTATTCTATGGACGTGAGAATTACATATTTGTTGGCGAGGATATTTTGATATCGATAAGAATTCTCAGGATAGAGTACAAAATGAAAAAGAAGGCAAACCCTATTTTGAAAAACAAACCTGGGAGAAAAGGAATGAAGGCAAGGAAAAGGAGAATTAAATGGTAACAAGACTGCAAGAATCGGCTATAAATAGCAGATAGAAACAAATGGTCCAAATGGTGTAGTGTAATTGGATTCACCCCTTCAGCGCTGTCTTTCTATATTGTTTTACTGCTCTATCTTTGCAGGTACTGGGCTCTAAATAGAACATCCCCATCTCTGAGTAAATATACCCATAGAAACTCAACAGACCTCAATGCTCTTCAGTGTTGTTCTTGCAACAGGTATCCAATTTCTGATTTTTATAAATACCCTTGTATCTAATCCAGTAGTAGATAATAGTCACCTTCTGTTATTGATCTAGAATCCTAAGTTCCATAGGAGAGTCATGAAACTTCTATCTGTTGCTATTGCATTGCATCTAGCTTAGTACAAGCCTATTCTATACTGTAATTTATGAACACTTTTGATGGTTTTTCACTGTGCTTTTTCCAATAATCTGATTTTTCAGTGTAGTTTGATTTGGGCTGAAAACAAAAACTCTTATCAAGTGGATTTATTCTTCCAAGATTGGTGGTTGCTTTTCCTGAATTGGCGCGACCCGAACTGGAAGCCTTATTTCTGCTAGACATCACATTCTGTAGTTGACCAGGAAGGTTTTCAACAATGGCCCAAAGTCCATGGCTTAAGTCCTGCTTTGGAAAGATGAAATTAACCTCAATCAGGAGGGAAATGTCAGACTCCAAAGACACATCTTATAGGAACCATTAATCCTCAGTCATAAACAGAATCTTGCCAGACTAAAGCAGATTACCAGTCAGATAAAGCACATACTCTGGGAACTATCAGGGAGGAGCCGTCTTCATCCTTTTTGTGTCATACAGACTATCTGAACTGAGTTGTCTCTTGGTCTTCTGGAATGTTCTTCCTCCCTTCTGGAAATCCAGATTACGTACGTCACAGAAGTTACGTAGAGGTATACCTTGGAGATATTGCAGATTCAGGTTCCAGACCACCACAATAAAGCGAATATCGTAATGAAGTCACACCACATTTTTAGTTTCCCTGTGCATCTACAAGTTATGTCTACACCATCCTGTAGTCCATTAAGTGTGCAAGAGCATTATGTCTAAAATACCCAATGTAGATATCTTAATTAAAAAATACTTTATCATTAAAAATGCTCATCATCTGAAACTTCAGTGAGTTGTCATCATTTTGCTGGTGGAATATATAATATATACATACACACATATATAAATGGAAGTGAAGCACAATAAAAATTGTCAAGGAATTACACAGGGGCTGTCCAGATGGAATCAGAGACACTGACACAGTCTTTTATATAAATATAAATATATTTTACAACAGTCTTTGTCATTGTTCAGAAAAGGAAGAATATAAAATAGTCTGGATCACAGGAATTTCTGAGGTAAATCCAAACAGCATACAGAACACACGGAAGAAAAAGGAGGGGGAAAAAGGAAATTTCCCCTTTATACATACAGCAACCAATCATAGCGTAGCTTGCCTCATGCATGAGTTAGCACTCTCTAACAACTAATCAGCTACAATTGTGTGTCCTGGCCTATTGTACGCTTTACTATTCCAGCTACTAAATTCAATATCCTGACAAAAATGAGGTATGCCTGTACTAGGACTGTGGCTAACTAACCTATTCCTATCACGTTTATTACAGTCAAAGACCAGTGACCAGAACAAATAAAAACATTCAATCAATATCCAGTTAGAAATTCTAGAATAAAATAATAAATAACGGATAACATCTATATTAAAAATTGGAATTTGCCATCCAGTCTGTCAGTTACACATGGCCTAACTATACTATAAGATCAATCCATACAGTGAGGCCTGTAGTCATTAAATACTAAAGTGCCAGTGCAAAAGGGTTTGCTACAGGCTAACTAACCTTACTACAAGGACTTCATACTACAGTAAAAGGCAGCGGAATCCTAAAATCCTTGGTGAATAATAAATGGGCAAGTAATGGCTTAAATGCAGCAACAAAGCGAAGTGTTCTAGAATGTTTTGAAAACAAAGGAAATGCAGACATAGAGGAAATCAGTCAATGATATTTATTTAGTCGACCAGTAACACAAAAAACAATCCCAGAGACTCTAACCCATGATCCTAAATATCCAAAGTGTGGATTACAAGCAAGATGAGATGGATGTCATTAAGCACTAAGTCAAAGGTGACATAATAAAGATTAGAGAAAGATGATAAGATAAATCTCACCTGTGCTACTACTTGATGGCTATATCTTATTTGATAGGAGCAGCATAAGAGAAGTATGGTGCCGTATATCAGGAATGAAGTTACCTGCAGAGAGGTCCATTGGACTGATGATAATATGAATGTTGAAAGCACACGGGTTAAGATAAAACAAGAAGGATATCTTGCTTGGAGTCAGCTACAGAGTACCAAATCAGTTAGAAGAAGAGGATGAAGACATATTAAAGCAGATAAATGGACCCTCAACAAATCATGAAGGGTTGTGATGGCAGATTTCAACTACTAACATGTTTGCTGGAAGACTAAATTGATCAAACACCGGATGTATTCTTGATTTGTGTTGGTGACGATTTTCTGTTTCAAAAGTGAGGTAGGATGGTTTAACTGGTTCTCTTGCATATTTCAGTGGATTGGACTAGTGGGTCCTTGTGGTCTCTTCTGATTCCACAGTTCAATGATTGTAAGATTCACTAGACACCCTCCCACCCCTCTTCTGTGTGAGAGTGAGAGAGAGGGAGGGGGAGTGAGTGAGAGAGAGAGAGAGAGAGAGAGATCAGAAAGAATCAATAAATCCTGCTTTTGTTTGTCTGTATTTTGCCATAGGCAGGCATTTAGGATTTGTCTGAGCACTTTGATTTTAGGGCTGTAGCCAAGTGCACTTAGGCAAAACTTTGACCTGGAACATAGCATTCTCATCTGGTTAAATAGAAAGAGATATTCTTCAACAATTCAGAAAGACAGAATATACTGCTATTTAGGGGTGAGCAATGTGATATTTACTGGCTTATATACAGTCTTGACTTCCAGTAGGTTGCTGCTGCAATTCAAGGTGCTAGTTTTCACCTATAAAGCCCTGCATGGCATAGGGCCTGATTGCAGAATTGCCTGTCTCCCTTTAGTTCTGCTCCCCTTACTAGATCTGATAGAGTTGGCATGTTCCAGGTCTATCAATGCCATCTTATAGGAACCAGGAACCAGATCTTTGATGTTGCACCTGTTGTCTGGGACAGCTTGCCCCCTGAGATTTAGTTGGCCCCCATGGGATAACCTGTTTAATAATTGGCACAACTTATGGCCATAATTCTGGGCTCAATTATGGTTGTAAGTCAAGGACTAACCTGTAAAGAAAAATGTTGATAGGCATTTGAGGTTCCGTTATTCTACTCCCCAACAATAAGGAATTTTCCTTGGAATCTCTGCTGTGCTTGATCCCCAATGTGATCATCCTTGAAGGACTGACCAATGCAAAACATAATTCATTCTGGGTCAGAGGCAAGTTGGTGGGACATTAATAGAGGGATAGAATCAAGATCACATGAAGTACTAGTACCACTTTAAAAAGTCTTAGTAAGACTTTGGAATACTGCACCTGGAATACTGCATCCAGTTTTAGTCACCTCATTGTAAAAAAAGATATTGAGACTTTGCAAACAGCGCAGAACAAGATGACTGAGGGCTTGGAGACTAAAACATATCACAAACTGTTGAAGGTATTGGGTATCACTAGTCTAGGGAAAAGTTGGGCCAGGGTTGACATGATAGCAGTGTTCCAATATTTGAGGGGCTGCAACAAAGGAGGGTCAGCCTATTTTCTAAAGCACCAGAAGGCAAGAAAAGAAACGATGGATGGAAACTAATCAAGGAAAGAACCAATAGAATTAAGGAGAAATTTCCTAACAGTGAGAACAATTAACCACTGGAACAACTTGCCTTCAGAAGTTGTGGATGTTTCATCACTGGAGGCTTTCAAGAAGAGACTGAACAACCACTTGACTGAAATGGCATAGGGTCTCTTGCTTGAGCAGGGGATTGGACTAGAAGACCTTCAGGTTCCCTTCCAACTCTGTTATTCTGTTCCGAATTCTTGATTCTTCAGTTCAGCTATCAAATTGCTATTTGTTTTTTCATGGGTATGATCGCACTAGCTGTACAAACCCACCCCCACTTGTCCCCTCCCTAAATAGGCCACAAATGGTAATTGGAACATGAGTGTCTCATCATTGCTGCACAGCTAAATCATGTCAAGATCAATCTAACTGCTTTGGACTCTTCCGGTGAACAAAATTAAAGCCTGCTTTTCACTGAGGCTAGATGCCAATCATAAGTAGGGGCTGGAGATGAAATTTTAATTGCAAGATTGTTTGGTGCAAATGTAATGAAATGAAGAAAGGGATCTGAGAATTCTAGTGTGCTCAGCTCATGCATAATGTTGACTTTAAATTGTCTGTTGCGATGGGCAGCCGGGAATTGCATCAGAAGAATTTATACACAGATAAAGTAAATGTACCAGGTTCCATAGGTTAAGGTCATAAATCAAAATCATTTAACCGCCGTTGAGTGACTGTAAAAGATGATAATGGCAAAGAGAGCATGATCCATCTGTGAGCGACGTCTCAGTTTGCATTACTCAATGTTCATAAATCAGTGATCATTAATTCCCCAAATAGTTTCTGTCAGCTTTCTAAATACATCCCGGTTTGCTAATTGAGACAGAACAAGACAGGTAGTCGCCAGCCCAGAATGAAAGCCAATAAACAGCATTGCCTAACATGCCTAAGAGACATTTTTGGTGGCCAGGTGAGTGGAAGGCGGGGGGGCCTCAGGCAACTATTTTTACAGTAAATGAGCTGTACTTAAGATAAGCAGATGGGGGTATTCTGCTATCTCCTCCCTCTAACAACAGCAGAATCATTGCTGTCAGGCTGAGTAACTGCATTCTCTAGCAAGTTTCCAATTTCCTCCATTTATTCTTGCCTATTTTGTTCACAACCCAATTTGAGAAAACAGATTTAACTTGGCTAGGGAACTGATTAAAGGTGTCAGCCTCCCAAGTACATCAGACAGGAAACACGACAAGATGAACTTATCTTACTTTATTGTAAGGCTACATTAACAGTGTCTTGCAATCTGAAAGTACAAATCTCCTGCCGTCTCTTTTAACCGCCTGATTACTTAGGTTGGATCCTTTCCAAGTTTCTTTCTCTGTCTGTTATTCAGCTGTGGGCTTCTCCTTGTTTTATCTGATTCTGTCATAGGATAAATCTCTTCCCTTTGTTTCCCAAGTCATTCCCATATAACATCACAAAGGTTCAGGTGCCACATGAAGCCACAATTTGCTTAAACAGGATGCACTGAGGGGGCCCGATGACCCAGCAGTTAAGTCTTTGAGCTTGTCATCTGGAAAACTGGCACTCTGGGTTTGAGTTTAACATGACATACATATGCATCTGCTGCGATTTTAATTGAGTTTGAACGTAACATAGAAATAGGAAGCAAAGCCTAGATCAGGATAAATCAAGCCGGCAGCTCTTGAAGGGTCATAATTTGGCCTAAAAGGAGTCTTGAGGCAGCCTTCCCTTTCTGTTACTAAGCCTTGCCTTCTCTTCTCTTCTCTTCTCTTCTCTTCTCTTCTCTTCTCTTCTCTTCTCTTCTCTTCTCTTCTCTTCT
>JANHFL010007304.1:0-10358 GCA_032468155.1 Oxyrhabdium leporinum
TGTGTGTGTGTGTGTGTGTGTGTGTGTCTGTCTGTCTGTCTGTCTGTCTGTCTGTCTGTCTGTCTGTCTGTCTGTGTCCACTCAAGGGGTTCAGACAATAAAAAAGTTTCATGAAAGAAATGCCACATTGAAAAAAATAATATTCTTAATTTTTTATTATTTATTATTTTGCATTTTAAACCAGAAAAATGCCATGGCAATTTCCTAAATAGTATAGGAAGCAATATTTTATTATCTGGAAAGCATACTTGAAACATCTCAGTCTTCTTTGAATGCTGCATTACATCAGAAGAAGCCTAATGCATTCAAAGACAGAACCAAGGTCTTCAAGGAACATTTTCAAGATAGAAAACAGATGCCTTTCCACCCATATCATATTTTTGTAAACACAATAATAAATTCAGAGATGGATTGGAATCACATCAGCCCTGGCAGACATTTGAGCATTCTTAAAGATTATTAAACAAATTATCACAAGCTGAGAACATAACCAAGAAACAGATGCGATTGCTAATTGCTCATTTGAACTTTGCCTCTAGGACTATTCCTTTAGGAACATATTTTTTCATTCCTGCAAATTAAACTGATACTGAGATTCTCAATAAATTACATGAGGACATCAAACACAATTACAAGTGATGCTACCAGCAATGTACATTAGCACAGGAAATATCAGTTTGAATGTTAGATTAGAAATAAATACAGTTGCTGCTTTATTTTAAAATTTACAGATTAGAAAATCAAGTCATCCTCATAATGCACTTTATTCTTTGATGTTAGAGGAGTTGATCCTACTTCTTAATTTGGGAAAGGGAAATGAATTAAAGGAACTTCAAAAGTAAAGGTTAGAAATGTGATATAATACATGGAGCTGTATATAAATGATGATGAGCACAATGATGAACATCATTCGTTCACACGGTTGAGTTATTATATGTCAATAATATAATATTGTGATTGTATTTTATCTTGCTGCTTGTAAGCACCTTAGAGTTATAACAGGTGTGGAAGAATAAAAGCTCTAAAATAAATAAATAAAGGTATATTTAATGTATGTAAATATCCCTACTGTAATCTTACTTGGCATATCTAGACAGAAAGAAATTACCAATTGCAAATAATTTGGCTTCAAATAAGATGCATGCTTCGGTATAAATAGAGAAGACAACCAAATTATCAAAAGGACCACTATTTGCAAAATGTTTTCGGAAGAGACAACACAATAGGAATAAATTCTGCTCCCAAAAAGTCTTTGTATTAGTTTGTGACATCTTGATTTTAAACAGGTTCATCTATTATTGATTGGATAAATAAATGGAGGGAAGGAAGGATTTAGACAATTTGTTTTTTGCCAACATATAAAGTGACTAAATACAGAATAATGCTATGACTTGAATGAAAGAAAACACAAAATAAGAAAAACATTATTTAAAAAATATACTGTATTAACATTAAAAATCTGTGAAAGACCATTCAAATGGTATCTGACTATAAAAACTAACTCATCTCTCTGTCTGAAATAAATAAAAATACCAAAAATAAAATTCCTTTTGCTAGGTTTGATTCAGCTTGATAGGATAGAATGATAGGATGCCAAAGAATATAATAAATGAGCTACTAATTTGATTAAGGATGTTAATCCATGTTTCCAATAACTAGGAATGATCAATATAATTTCATAAAACAAAATACTGCTTTTCCCGGTAGACTTTACGGAACTTGTGACTGAGAAACTGTCAAGATGAGTCATTCATTAATCCTAGGCAATCTATCATTAGCTCATCGTAATTTCATACCAACAAGCCTTATATACAATCTGCAGTCCTATATACTTCACATATCCCAAATAATTAGGCCAGTACTTCAAACTAATATGGTGAAGATAAGAATGTATTAATTGTATTAACTTGCAAGTATTTGCCTTTGACATAGTCGGTGCTATAAATATCTAGTCAACATTCAGTGGAATGTTGGAAGCCTTTCAGATTGTTCATTTATTCTTATCAATAGTGTCTACTTAGACTGAAAATTACTCTCTAGATTCATAAGTAAAAATATTTCACATCGTCTGCTGATCAACCTCCTTAAAACTGGAGGTACCATTGATAGAACTGCAATTATTCTGTATACAAAACATGTCTCTGCATTCCTTCATCACTAAAGGTCATAGTAATAAGCGAAAGTAGATTTTCGAACTACTAATTAACACTTGATATCTGCATTGTCTGTATATTGTTCAGGAGCACTAAAATAAGTTCCAAATGTATGATGAGAATGTTAGGAAAGTATCAGGATCTTCAAGTTTTCTAAAATTTTATTAGACTCCTGCTGGCAGGGAAGAAGTGATGGAAGAGAAAAATATTAATGGCTGATGTAAGAATAAAATGCTTTAGCATGTATGAGTAATATCAATTGCCATAATAATAATAATAGAAAAGCCCAGGAATAAAATACTGAGTTTGTTTCTTCTATGGCCTACATGAAGTTCAGAGGATTCATTTTAGAGGAACAGAGTGTTTTCCTAAAAATATAATTTGAGCTTTAAAAGGTTTCAGAAATGAGTAAAAGCTGCAGAGCAAGAAATTGTCATAGCCTGCAATTTTAATATCTGACTCACCTGCTTGTTCTATTTAATATTTTTTGGCATTTATGACAATTGGTTGTGGGAATGCAGAGAGCAGTTTGTAAAATTCATGGTAGACTGATTTAAATGTAAAAACCCTACATACACAAACACAGAAACACACACACACAAAATATATAAAAGCCCCACATTCCCACATTTTTTTCAGTTTATTTCAGCAATAAAAACTAATCCAGTGGGAAAGTTGTATTACCTTAAAAGAAAATTTCCCCACTGGAAAAGGAAATCCCACATTTGGAAAGCTATTATGAATATTTATTTGTAGCTATTAGTTTAAGACCAGTTCCTCCATCCCATATCAGACGCACATGTGAACAATTCCACAACGATCCCCTACTTGAACCTTCCTCCTGATTGAGATTGTCTCTTTCCAACAATTCTGCAAGAATCTAATCAATTCTCTTTTAAAGCTATCCATCACATCTTATGGTAATGAATTCCACAGGTGAATTATGCACTATGTGAATAAGACTTTCCTTCTGTTTTGTTGTAAATTTTCCTTTTGCCAACTTCAATTAGACTAACCTTCATCCTGGTGTTTTAAGAAAGAAATGTATACTTTCTCCATATGACATCCCATTTATACATTCTGGTCATCCATCCTTTCTCCTATTTTTCTCCATTTTCAGTGTTTTCCAAACATCTTAGCTTTTTCTCAAAGGGAACAAATTTCAATCCCCTTTGTTTTGGTTACTGTCTTCTGCACTTTTTCCAGCTTATCAACTGTATCATCAACTTTTCAAATGTTTATTTGCTAACTGCACAATATGCCATATGCTGACATATCAAGGGCATTCCAGAGTTGACAGTTTTATTTTCATTCCATTTCTTAATGATCTCTATCATGGAATTTGTCTTTTTCACAGTTTCTGCACACTTTGTCAGTAGCTTCATTTTTGTTATTCCACAGATCTTTTTCCTAATTACAGTCAGACTCCTCATCACTGTACTTGTAAAGTTAAATGTTTTGTCTTTTCCCAGTGTGTATCACTTTATACTTATTAAATTAAAGAGTATTTACCATTGAGTTTCTTGAGTTCTTCTCAATAACTTTGGGTTTAATAATTGTATTTGAATGGTTCAATACCATTTACAAAATTGGTTAACTTGCTATTCATCTCTAATTCAAAAATGCTGGTCTCCACATAAATCTTTGAATATTCCTCTGGTTATTTTCTTTTATTGAGATAATTGTTCAAAGGGAATAATTAGAAATGCACTGTTCATGTCAGTCTCAGTATTATTAATTTAAGATTTTCAGGAAAATGTTGCCTAATAATTTGTGCCAGATGAGGAATGTTTTCCACATATATAAAGTGGTCAGGAATGTTAAATATTGGCTTCCTTCCCTACCCAAATGTTGTATGCATTAACGGAATTCCAGGGCTTTTCATAGAAAGATCACATAAACAAGAAACATTACCATTCTCCTAAGGGAGGAACACTAAAAATTGCTTCCATCAGGATTTGTAAGAATATTCTAAATGCAGTACTTCTTGAGTCTAATCTCCAAGTCATAGTCTAGGTTGTTGTAATGATAAGTACTAAGGCGGTGGATTCCCAGAAGGAAGGGAACGCATTCCAGGGGAGTAAGCAACAACTTAGTTCAAATAGTTTGTGTGAAAGAAAGAAGGAGAAGACAGACCTTTACTAATAGTTCCCAGATTTCTCTCTTACATCATGGCAAATACTATGGACATCAGGTGGTCAGGGTTGTAGAAGATAGATGGTGGTATGGGAACAACTAGTAGTACCACCCCAAAGCAGAAGGCAGCATTGTGTTATCAGGACCTACAGCACTGTTGCAAGAAGAGGTTTGACACTTCCAGCCTTCTATCTATTGCCATAGTCTACTGAGTTTCTGCTATTATACTGCTACTCACTATAATGCTTCTTATTTTTCTTATACTGATACTCATTGTCTGAGCAACCACAATGTAATTAAATAATAGCAAATAAGTTAATTTACCAGAAAGTAAAACTATCAGGAAAAAAAATTCTTAAGTAAATTATACTTCCATCCTTTTGCAGTGTCAGATTAATGAGAATAATCCACTCCCATCATTATTTTTGCATTTATTGATTACATTCAATGTGTTCGTTTTGATTTGTTTTATAAGTTTAAATCTGCACAGCAGATTCTCTAATGTTGTCTTATATTATAAAAACTGAGAATTACATTTTGTTAATTGTAGAAAGACATAAAACGCAATAAACAAGCAAAACAAATCTTACCTGAAATAGAAGGTTATAAGAACGAAGCCATTATTCCTTAATATCATATTTTGCAAGATGAAAATTAACAACTCATGACAAACCATAACAGCTAAACGTTAAATATTATATGCAGCTGTTTATTATTGTTCCTACTTTATGGCCTGTTCTACAGCCTTAATATCAGGTTCTTCATTGATCTTTACAATATTGTACTGGATTGTTTGTTCAAGATTAAAATCATGTATCATAGGAATGCTGCTTCTAAAAATCTGCTATTTTAATAGAACAGTAATAAATATGATGGAAGGCTACACTTTTATAGCATTATGTTTGGTGCTATTGAATGTCCAAGATAGTTTTCAAAACAGGATGGTTATAACATATTGTACAATACTTTTTTCTGATGTAGCAATGCTGCTAGAAGTCAAATATTTCAAGAATAAGAATATTTTGGAACACATCATGGATTTGTTTTTAAAATTTACCTGAACATTTAGAATGGAAACTTTTAAGAAGTATTCAGCCAACCCCTTGTAGCTATCATCCTGCATGATTAGAAATTAAATTTTCTTGTGCAATATTTGCTATTAAATGTGTTAAGTAAGTGCTTCAACTCATACTTTTCTTTAATCAAATGCATTACAATGAATCATTTACTATAAGTTAAAAATTCTAACTAATTGCATGAAAGCGAAAATTCATTATGTAATAAACAATAGTAAATATAGCCCTTGTAATGAAAAGAATGAAATAATTGACCATATGATCAGTGGCCACAGCAAAATTTCACAAACTGTCTTTGGAAACTTTACTTGCTTTACTAAAATCACTGGGATCATCAAGTTAAGGTTTTGGAAACGGAGCAGATTAAGATCTTATGTGACTTTAAAATCCAGAAAGGTAGCTTGTTCATAATATACGTTCTATAACAATCATTGAAAAAAAAAGTCTGGTTCACTGATGTTGCTATACCAGGTGATGCTAGAATTGAGGAAAAGCAATATGAAAAAACTGCAAATTGCTGTGACTTGCACATCAAAGTTGAATAATTATAGAGAAAGAAATCTGAAATTTATAACAGTCATGATTGGAGACTTTGAATAATACCTAAAGAACTTAATATTTACAAATTTTGAATTTATCAGACCGAACACCCTAATTTTACAAAAAAAATCCTGCTTAGAATTGCTTATATCTTCAGATATTACCTTAATAATATTATTTAGGTCCTTGGTTAGGACTTGAATTGCAAAGTTTTCACCACACTTTGATTGTGACTCTAATTGTAAATTGCCCATATGATTCAGTAATAATAATTATTTATTTATTTATTTTTTACATTTATATACCGCCCCATTCTGAAGACTCGGGGCGGTTTACAGCTTATAATGTATGTTATAAGCTTATTATATATGTCTTCAGAAGGATAATTTAATCCTGGCAGATTTTCCAAATGATATTTGTAATTGGGAGAGGTATTATAGCATATCTGTCTCTTCACTTCAAAGTAGCATATTGGCTTACTCCATTTACCATGTAGTATTTTATACAAGTTGCCTTTGATGAATGAACAATCTGTTTGCATTTGTTTTAATTAAGCAACAACTTCAGTGGGAATTGTATTTCATTTTGTATTACAATATTTCATGGAAAGGTAGATAGTAAAATGTTACAGAAGATAATTATTATAACAATCAAAGCAATTGGATTTCAAATGTATTTACATTTCAATAAGTAATGTTATATTGATTAGAGAGATAAAGCAAATCTGTCTTGAGAAATCAAGATAAGAGGAATTAATCTGAATACATGTAGTCCTTGACTTGTGACCACAATTGAGCCAAAATTTATGTTGCTAAGTGAGACATTTTTAAAGTGATTTTTTTCCCATTTTACAACTTTCCTTCCCACAGTTGTTAAGTGACTCACTGCAGTTGTTAAGTTACTAAGAGGGTTGATAAGTGAATCTGGCTTCCCCATTGACTTCGCTTATCAAAGGGTCACAAAAGATGATCACATGACCCCAGGAGACTGCAGCCATCATAAATGCAAGTCAATTGTCAAGTGTTTGAATTTTGATCACATGACCATGGAGATGCTGCAGTGGTAATAAGTGTGAAAAATGTTCATAAGTCACTTTTTACAGGGCCATTTTAACTTTGAATGGTCACTAAATGAACTATTGTAAGTCGAGGACTACCTGTACACTATATGAAATTTAATATTTGAATGGTAAACATTCCTTTTTACGCATCAGTTCTCCCTTTTTTTTAAATAAAATCCACACACATTAGTTACAAATAAAAGTGATGAAAATAAAGGGAAAGGGATCAGTTATATTATATTATATATAAATCAAAGTATTGATGTATGAATATTATAAAGACAGGGGTTAAAATCCCTATTAATAATCCTCCCAAAAACATTTCTATAGATGAGCAGAATCTGTTATGTAACACATTCTTAATATTGTTAAACATAGAGATCAAATCTAAATAAAAGAAGCCTTTATTTCAGGACTCTTAGCTGATGTGTTATCAAATGTGTTATCACAGCATTGCACAAATATTATGAATTATGCAGTTCTGTCAAAACAGCCTATGTTCAAGGGCTACATCCTAAATCAATAAGCTGCCAATATCTATCTTTTGATTTCAGGTTTTCTATTTTTTTGTTTCTCCCTTATTCTGTTCAAAAATCTGTTTTCTTCTTCATACTTGAAGTAGTTATGCTACACTTTATAAATACAGGTATGTTAGCATTTCTGAGATACATGGTAGTTTGGCCTCTCAATATAGCTGGCCATGCAAAACAATTGACTTCTCCCTTGCACATTTCTACAATTACTTCCTGTTGCCATCTAGTTATTTTTTATGGAAAGGGAAATAATGCATAAGCAATTTTGTGTCAAGGTGAAACAAGGTGCTTATAAAAGAAATGCTGCACATTAGCAGAGCTAAAAGCCCTCATTATCATGATTCAGGGAAAATCCTCTGCAAATTAAAAAATGCCTTTCCTTGCTTTACAAGACTAGAAACTTTGAGAAGTCAAATCTGAGCTTTCAAGAATTTCATAAAGTGAATGTCCTTATAAAATCAGTATAATAACAAATATAATATAAAAGGGGTTTGGGTGTGTGTATGAACATACACTGAAAAAAATAATAAATAACTGGACCTAAAGGTTAATTTTATGTGATGACACCCATATACATTAATCAACCACAAGAATAAATAACTGGACCTAAAGGTTAATTTTATGTGATGACACCCATATACTGTGAAAGTAGCAGGAGAAAAAAAACCCAGATAATATGCTTATTCCTGCAAATAAGTAGTATCAGCTCCTGCAGCTTAATTTAATTCTGTTGCTACAGAAACTGATGTTGGGATATGCAGAAGTAAGTACAATGATAAAACATTCCACAAAGAACAGTTGCAGTGTAGCTGGGCAATGTTATAGAAATGTATGAAGATGTTGAATTAGACCATTAAATGTGAAGCCTTTACCAGGACAAGAGGCAAACAGGGGTTTTTTTTAAATTATTCTGATCTTATCCCTTATCCTGACAACAAATAATTGTTTGTACTGTATATACTAAAATTCTCCTGTTTGTTTGTAACTTTCAGATGGATGAAATGGTGTATTATAGAGCAACAATATTTGAATCAACATACCTCAAACTTAAAGAATGCATTCAAAATCCAGAACCCACAACTTCTGTGGGATTGAAATTTTGCAAATTGTGGTTGTTTCAGTGTTGCCACTCTACCATGCCTAAGTCACCGTATCATAATTTGAAA
Organism: Oxyrhabdium leporinum; assembly: GCA_032468155.1. Lineage (NCBI taxonomy): Eukaryota > Metazoa > Chordata > Lepidosauria > Squamata > Cyclocoridae > Oxyrhabdium > Oxyrhabdium leporinum. The sequence goes on from JANHFL010007304.1 coordinate 8,665, forward strand.
TGCCCCCTGTTTCTATAACCCCTTTCCAAAAGGAAAGTCAGTGGGGAAGTCGACTGGAAGTTAGAAATCCTAGGCCAGCAGACAAATCAATGGCTACTGCTGGATTGGGAAGGGAGTGAGTGGAAAATAATCATAAAAGTGTTAATAAAATGCAGTGAGTCAATTCACAGGAAGACTGCCATGACATATCTCACTAAAGTTTTATGTAAGAAAACAGCTGAAAGATTTGCCTCAAAAACTGAAGGACTTATTCAGTTGGTTTTTTCCTCCTGTGCAATATATAAAATCAACATAGTGACATTTAGTTCACAAACTGCTTCTGCATAAGATCATTCCAAAGGCAGCCAAAAGCACATTTATAATGCTGCCATCAGAATAGGAATGGGCCTCATATTTAGTCAAATGTCAAATCCTGAGTTGAGTCAGCTACTTCAGAAAATGCTGAGGATAGTGATTGATATATTAATTCTCTAATAATAGAAAATGTTTTGCCATATGCTTCCAATCACAACCCTCTATGCTAGAGATGGTGAATCACTTTTACTCTATGCACTTCTTCTAAAGTTGTCTTTTCCATTTGGAGCTCTTCAGAACCCATTCATGCTGATGGGAATCCCAGGAGCTGCAACCTCTGCTCCCCTTCACCTCCCCCATAGCAAAGCAAGAGTTCTGGTCCTCTTCTAACAACCTTATGGAATGCTTTCATTAGATTTTTCCATCTTTCCTTGTTTTCCATCTCTACATTGTATTAGCAATCTTTGCATTTGCATATATCATGGACATCTGCAGAAAAGGCAAATGTTAATATTAGCATAATAACATAAGTCCTTAAAGGTCTGTATTGATGTATTTATGTCAGACAATCAACCTCTCATATTTGTGGTATGCAATACTAATTGATTTACAAACAAGGGAAAGCTTCAGAAAAACAAAACTGCTATTTTGTTGGCCAAATCTAACAAAGGTTTTCTCATGAAACAGGTGATAATATTTTCCAAATCACCCCATCACTATGCCAAAATGTCTTTAAACGGCAAAGATTTACATCATTACTTGTCTTTTGCCTTTCTCGGAACAAGTACTTGGCAGTTCCATCATATTAATCCAATAAAAATCAGAAGATCTACAAGGAAAGAAATACAGGGTAGTTTCAGTTGAATGTTGAGATTCTATTGAGATTCATTTTAGTTTTTTATGAATTATATAAAGTATCTAATATCTGTGAACTTTAAAAATATCATTTCAACTAGTATAAATTCAATTTTCTCAGTTCTGTTTAGCGAGGACATGAAAAGAAATTACTCAATATACATAATTCAGGCAATATGACAGGAGACATATGTTATAGACTTAATACTATGAAAACTTCTAACTCCAAGTAATTTTCAGCTGTGTAGATTTTTTTATTTCATTATTTGTATCTTTTGAGATATGCACAGTAATTAATAAACTCTATTAAAATATGAGCCCATGAGAATGTTATGTAATAAATCATGAGGACTGAGTGATAAATTCTGTCTTAAAAAACTCTCAAAACTGTTAAATGCAAAGTTTTAATCAACCTTTCATTAAATTTTCAGTTTTCAGAACACTGTAAAGAAGGAACATTTCACTCCTTCTTTTAATCAGTTATAACAGGGGTCTACAACCTTGGCAACTTTAAGCCTGGAGGACTTCAACTCCCCTGGGGAATT
>JANHFL010007304.1:13933-24102 GCA_032468155.1 Oxyrhabdium leporinum
AAAGGAGACACAGAATACTATTTAACATGGAATAGATTTTATGAATGGTTAGAGATAAGAGGTAGAAATTAGATAAAGAAAAATTAATGTTATATGTTAAATATAAAGATGGTTTATAATTTTGAATATGCCAATATAAGAAACAGAATTGTAAATAAGCCAATAGAAAGAGAAAACTAGTTTAAACTATTCTGTTATACTACTACTACTGTTAGTTTAGGTATTAATATCTTTGTTTTTTCTTTGCCTTTTTGCAAATAATATGCACTGAAGATACACTGTATTCAAAATGTTTATGAATAAAAAAACCCACATATACTCAAAAAAAAATATAGACCAGAGCTTGGGAGCTCATTTTCTCTGGTAGAAGCACCACAGGACAGTCCTTTACTGTTTCCAGGATGGCCCTGCAGGCTAGATCTAGGTACCCCATGGACTGGAGACAGCCCCCGGGCCTTGAGTTTGACACCCCTGAGTTAAAACTTAAAAATAACAATCAAAGTTAAACGTTTAGAAGGCTAAAAGGCTAGCAAAGCAGCAGGACTGTCTTCAAACCACCATCCATCATCAGGGCTAAATCATATGTAAAAAATATGCCATTGGTAGTCATATTTTTTTATATGGACCACACCAAGGATTTTTGTCAAAAAGAAGTGCTTTTTTCTGCCAAGTAAGGGGCATGCCCAGGTCATTGCTTCTCAAAAGTCAATGCGGCAGCTACAACAGTGCAATCAAAGCTCCACATATCTTTTTTATGTGTGGTAAATCCATCACACCACACTGTCATAACTTTTTTTGTTCTTACTATGTGGACATTCCTATGCAAAGTCAGCCAGGTAATTCAGATGCAAATTGAAGTGGACCATTAAATAATTTGTGTATTTTTTCCTAAAGACAGGCTCACACAAATGTTGTTCTCAGAAAGTCACAGCCAAAAACATTGCAAAGGGATTCAAAAGGTAATGAGATATCTGTATTTTTTTTTTAAATATTATTAACTTGCTGACAGTTATTGCTTGGGGAAAAAATTATACAAAAAACATACACACAAAAATTATACAATATAAAATACTGATAATATTATTAACTTTTTTTAAAAAACCAAAGGCACTTTTAACCCACCCACCCCACTTTCTATTCCTTTACTGTTGCCCTAGGAATAGAAACCGATTTTCCGCAACACTTGCATTGTAACAATGTAGCCACTAGGGGGCAGTAAAATATAGCAGATGCTGCCTAGTCAATTCTAGTGATTTATACCTGGGTCTTCATTAGTCCAGGAAATACAATCAAAGTTTTGTTCTGGCAAGTCATGGAAGTTTCTGATTGCTTTCAAATTCAGGGTAAATCACACCTTATTATTACACAATAATTTAATCAATCTTGACTTCTAATACCTTAACGGACAGGAAAAAAGTATAAATAGTCAGCATAAAAACTGTCACAGATGGGAAAGGACAGGGTCGTGAACTTTAAAAGATTGAGGGCTATGGCAGATGTTGGAAGCTCTGGCATGAATTAAATTCTGTCAGAACATGAAGAGTTCTCCTAGGACTCTAATTATTACGTGAGATGTTCTTTGACTAAGGAACACAGGATTCAATATTTCAGGGCGAATAGCAAAACATAAAAGAATGTCTTGTTGGATTCAGTGTGAGCCTTTTTTACAGATGTGTCTGGATGTGTTACCCAAGAAGCGAGCAACTGAACAGAGGGTACTTGTACTTGTCTTAGCACTTGTATATTTTTCATAATAATCATGTTTACCTTATAAAGCTCTAAAGTGTACAAACAGTTTTCTCAGAATGGAACTTATCTCTCCAATCTGGTTATCAGGAAGGGATCTGCTTAAAATGTCCCTTTTTCATGAAATTCACAAGGCATGCAGTAGTTACCAGGATTATTATTTTTTATAATACTCTACCACTGTCCAAAGAAGCTAGCTATTTTTCAAATTTCTGTTTCCTGGATACTAATATACAGATCATAGCCAAAAAAATCAGAAAATCCCATAACAGCTAAATGCCTTCACTGTCCATTTCTCCTAAACTACCATCAAAACACAAATAAACATAACATAATTTTCTGCCCGTTCCAAAATTAACTGCTCAAAGCATCTGACATATGATACTCTTGGCCAACAAAAGAGTTTTGATTCATTATATGCCATCACGTCTCTTACCAATTACATAGAATAGGATGTCCTATTCCCAGGCTGGCCCTTTAGGCCATCCAATATTGCCTCCATTGCCACTGTAATTGAGTCCATTGATTTTGCTGCTAGTCATCCCCTTCTTCTATTTCTTTCTGCTCTTCCCAGCATTATAAACTTCTCCAGAAAGCTAACTCTTCAGATAATGTATCCAAAATGTTATAATTTGACCCTGTTCATTTGTGCCTCAAATGAGAAACCCAGTGGTGGGTTTCAACCGGTTTCACAACTGGTTTGGTGATCGCACACGCGTGCACACGCGCATCTAACACATTCTTCGTGCACATGCGCAGCTTCAAAACAACCAGCTTACCTTCTATGTAGTAACACAGTAGCTACAGCTGAGGCACAGCAATACTAATATATATATATATCAATACCTTCACTGTCAATTCCACAAAAACAGCTAGCTTTGATTAATACAGAATCTTTTCACCAATGACTGTCAGAGAGGGAAGTGACATCACACATGTCTTGACATCATAATGCAAATTAACAATTTGCATCAGCTGCTGACCAAGTTACAAAATGCATTGACTGTCCTTGTGGTTTTTGCTAAATACCTATATCCAATAACTTCCAATTTAATTGCAATATTCAGTATGCACTAGTCTATAATGGTTTAGGGGTGGTTACAGTCAATATACAGATGGAGGTGAGAAATAGTAAATTTAAATTATTTAAAAGATTACAAAACAATTTCTTGAAGAGATCATCACAAATAACCCTAACTCGAGAATTGCATTCATATTAAGTTGTAAAAAACTAGAAGATTAAAAAAAAATCAGTTTCGATTTTTGAATCTGAGCAATAACATCTGGCGTCATATTTCAGAGAAACATCAAATGCTCTGGACAGTTTTAAACACTGAATATTGACACTTTTGTAAATACAAACACATACATACATATACATAACTTATTTCCTAGATTGCAGAACACTTTGAACCAAAATTTAAACATATGGCCTGGATTCCCAAAATACATCCAAAATACATCCATAATACAGCATGAAAACCAAGTATCACAATGCTTATCATGTTGTGTGACACGTTTTACACTGACCAGTCATTGTACATTGTATAACTAAATCTACTGTGTTTCAGGAATGGTTCCATGAACAAGCAAGGCTAGAAATGTTTCCCCTATCCTTTCAGGAAGAGTAAACATTAAGACTGTAAGAATGACTATACTTAACACTGTCCAGCTTGATAAAATGGGAGAGGGAAAGACTGCAGAGAATGATCATTATAGCAGAGAAAATTCAAAAAGAGTCTTGGGTGGAGATGTCCTTTCCCAAGTATAACTGCATTCAGAGAAAGAGATTTCATGTGATCTTCAGCATCTGTGTCTCATTTCCTCCAATAATCTTCTCTCAGGGCATTGCATTAAAGATAGGGCTAATCTGAGTCAGGATATTTGGTATATACTTTATTCCAGCTATGAAAGATATAAAACTGCATTAAGAAACCTGGGAGCAGCTCTGATTAAACTTAGTAGTCACAGCCAGTTGATATCCATTAGAGGAAATTTCCTATGAATTATTTTCAGAGAGACTGAAAGCCCAACAAGTCTCACATAAGAAATATTTACAAATTGTATTTGTATTTGTAAGCTCTGAAATAATATCACTTGGTGTGACAGACAGACAAGCAAGCCAGTAGTGAGAAAGCATTACTTCCTCTTGATCACCAATTTAGAAAAATAGAAGCCTACACTTTGTCTGGAACAAAAGTCTCATTCTGTCTAAGGTTAGGATAGGTCCTTCACAAACGCAGTTTGTGAGGTAAAACATAACAGAATATAATAAAATTCTAGGGTTCTAGTCCCACTTTCAGAATGTGATTTTTAAATTTTGCAAGGAAGACAATAAAACCATATCCAATTTTAATATGCATCTATAATAATCAAGGAAATGCAGAAGGGGAAATCTATATTCAACACATACACACGAAATTGAGCAAATAATTTCAAGCAAAAAAAGGAAAGGTGACTGGTCTGAAATGTTGTATTACAATTGTATGTTTAAGTATCTAAACCAGTGTTTCTCAACCTTGGGAACTTTAAGATAGCTGGACTTCAACTCCCAGAATTTCCCATCACCCACGCTGGCTGGGGAATTCTGGGAGTTGATGTCCACTCGTCTTAAAGTTGTCAGGGTTGAGAAACCCTGGCCTAAGGAATAGGCCATGATGAAAGTAACCAGACTGCTTGAAATCCCACCATTTCTATCTTCTCCTTTAAATCTGAAGAATGCCACACAGCCACACCATTTCCACCACTGCATGTGCTCGTTGTTTATAGGTGTACAACATCAAAGCCTCAGGGATGAAAGCCCTAAGATTTGTGACCTTCCAAGACTTATTGCACGAGCAAAAAATAAAAGAAACATCCATCTCAAAGGACATCGCAAGCCTTAAAAAAAGTTTGTGTTAAAATGACAAAATAAACAATAATGGAAATCCCCAAGGTTTCGCTTGTTTCTTTCATTGTCACCATTTACATTAGAAATGATTCAACATTAATTCAATAAATAATAAGCAAGCAATGTTGTTCAAGAGACTGGAATGTCTTTTTATGTATTTTCCCACCATCTTTTATGAAGTGTCTATTGAAACATTAGCACCGTTTATCACATTTGTAACATCATTTTTTTAATCAGTTTTCTCTTTACTGCAGCTTCTGTTTTTGGCAATATTTTGAATAAATCTGAAACATTCTTGGAATAAACAGCTGCTATATAGATTAAACAAAAAAGTCAATGGAGATTCCAATTTCACTTTCAATAAAAATGACTTTCTTTTTTTCTGAGTCTAATTTGACGCCCTGCAGCTTTCTTTACAACTATCTGAATAAGATGCATATTATAATTCAGTCACTTCATTCAAATGTTAAAATATTTGGACAGTTCCAGTGTAAACTGGTTAAATGCAAATAACAATAATCACATATAAGCCAAAAGATGAAATCAAAATATTATCATAAAAATGAATTCGACGTGTTCTCAAGGTATTGAACATTTTTAAAAAGTAAAATATATATTAGCTTTTCTAAAGCTCTTCTGCAGCTCACATATTTTTTCATGGATTTGCTTGAAGTCATTAAAAAAATATCAAAATATCAATGTAGTGCAAATAAAGTTTTGTTATATATAGATTCCAAAAATGTGCAGTATATAGTGGTTAATATTTTGTTTGTGTGAGTGCCTTATCATTTCTCAAACTTAGCAATAATGTTAAATATAACCCAATGCCCTTCAGACGTCTTGGATTGTAATATTCCAACCATGCTAACTAGGAATTCCAGAAGCTAAAATCCAGGACACTGAGGGAATACTTGGATTAGAGAAGGTTGTTTTTAATAAAACTATGCCAACAGAAGTAACCACTGGAGCCAATTTGGTCTAGTGATTAAGACACCAGGCTAGAAAGCAAGAGACTGTGAGTTCAAGTCCTTCCTTAAGCCATGAATGCCAGCTGGGTGACCTTGGGCCAGTACTTTCTATGAGCCCAAATCACCTCACAGATTTGTTGTCCTGGGGAAAATAGGAAGAATGTGTGTTGGATATGTTTTCTACCTTTGTAAAAATAATAAAGGCGGGATATAAATAATCAAATCAAATAAAAAATAACTATGTATACATAGGCAGTTGAAATGTCAGTGGCTGGATCCATTGAAACATGCTTTCTTGCTTTTACATTTCTGTTGTAGGCCACTGCACATCCTCCAAATGCTTTAGTCCTTATCAGAAGAGTGGAAAAAGAAATGCAACACAAGTTTCAGGGCTTGGAACAAACTGGAAAAAACAGAGACTCAAAACCAGAACTATTGACAGAACAGAATGAAAATTTTGCTGGAAGACAAGTTGGTACTGAAAAGTAAACAAAAAAATAGGAAAACCAAGATTTGGATTGAAGAAACTATCAAAAATGTAGAACTCGGGTAGATGCTGATACTCAAGTTGAAAGAAGAAACTCTCTAATATTGTTCAAGATGAGGCCTGGATATGCCCTGATCTATCCCCATCTTTTTCTTGACCCTGCCAACATCTTGGAAAACAGACCATGGATTACATTCTAGGATGGACTCTGACTTGAAAGATCTTCCTGGCAGGAAGAAAGATATACAGCAGGGGTATCAAACTCATGTTGTCATGGCAGTGTCACGTGACGTATCTTGACTTTTTTTCCCCTTCTCCAAACCGGGCATGGGTGTTGCCAGCGCATGATGCATCCGGCCCATGGGCCGTGAGTTTGACAGCCCTGATATGCAGACACCAAATTGCGTAAGGCAATGTGGATATAAACTATGAATAAATTCATGTAGTTTTTTGTTTAAATCTGCATGAAACTCATTTTTTTAAAGTAAAATATATCAAACATCTAAACACATATTTTTTTTACATATGCCCACGAGCCTGGTTAGTAGGTTAGACTGGATCATAGAGTACTGGCTCACAAAATGTTTCTGGATTTAGATTGAAGTGTTGCTTTTTATCTTATCTTTAAAACTGGTTTAGAATTAAAGCATGGAAGAGATCGCAACTCTTTGTATGTTCCTGCCCATGCCATAACAACCTATTTTTAAGGTTTCCCTAAAATATGGAATGTAACACCCGATAGCTGTACCCCAGTTACAAAGTAGTTTTCAAGTAGAGGCTGACGTAACTAGTCCAGTTGGTGGAAACTAATACAACTTTTCTTGGGGTCATCAATAAGCAGTTTATTTCATCTGGTGCAGTTTTGGACTTTTCCATTGGATACTTTTGCAGTTTGTTCCACCAGGTTCTAAAGAATTATTCTGTCTAGGATTGACAAGTACACAGCAGCAGATGTGGAATTAGGATGACCTTCCTCCAGCTTTACTCAAACTACAAATCCCAGAATTCCTAGCTGGCCTCCAACTCTACCAGCTTGGAATTCTGGCAGTTTCCATTCCCAGCATATAATTAGGGCATGAAGCTGGCAAATGCTGGAATAGAAACTGTAAATGAAGACAAAAGAAAGGAAAAAAATAGTAGCATTGCAGATGTCTTCAGCTACACAAACATACAGTAGCTGTAAAATTTCTTGAAGAAAAAACAAGGGCAAAGTCTGTGTTCTATCTCTCAACAGATCATAATAACAAGATGTTTACAGTTTTGGATTATAAAGCTATTTTGCATGAGATTCATATTTACAGGTTTGTCAAATAGCGTGTTACTAGGAGTTCTTCTCTGAGGCAAGGTGGAGAATGAAAATGAAAATCAGAGATCCAAGATATAACCAATCCATTTTTAGAGACTTGACAGGTTTTTACCGTATAGGAGAAGTGATGTTAGATTTGTGTTTTAAACTACAGCATCTAGGTCTTCAGGATTTTTCTGCCCAAATTCTCTTCTGTGATATCGTTTTGATATACAAAAATTACAAACAAAAAATCTACTTTGCAAAAAAAAAGTTTATTAGCACTACTCAATTTGCAAGGAATTATTTCACATTGCTGCTTATTAATTATCAGCTTTAATAGTGAAATGTTATATTCTCTTTTATTATTAGTAGTATCAGAGGTAAAATCTAGCCGGTTTGGACCGGTTCTGGCACACTGGTAGAAATGATTATGTACAGTTCAGTAAACTGGCAAATGCCACCATAGTGAGGCTTGGCAGCCTTTGGGGCCCTGCTCGGGTCCCATATCCAGTGTGCAACAAGGGGACACATGTGCCACTTCCAGGCCAGCCTGGTGGGCAGATGGGCAAGTGGGAGGCCCTCAGGAGAGGCATTTTCTCTCAGGCTCCCCACCTGGGCCTCGCGGAAGCTGAAGCTGGGCCCGAAAGGCTGCCAAGCCTCACTGTGTTCCCCCGCTGTGGCCCTTCAGCTGAGCACAGCAAGCCCAGAGAGGATCTTCCTTTCCCACTGACAGACTTATATTCCAGCCCATGGGGCTTGCACTATTCTCACAGCAGCGGCCCGCCCTCTTCCAAAGCATGCAGGTTGTTGGGTGATGGAGGAGCAGGGGCAGCTGACTGCATAGCTTCATCCTCCATGGTCGTTCCCCTACCCACAGGCTGGTGAGGCCCAGCAGCTGTGGAGAATATGGGCAGAGGGTGAGATGAGGGCTGGGGGGGAGTCGAGTGGCGATGGCTCAGCCCTGGCTCATCTTCCCCTCTGCCACCAGCCATGGGAGGAATGTAAGATCAGAGGATGAAAAAAGAGGCGGTTGTGGGGGGAAAAGTGGAGAGATCACGGGGCCTCTGAAGGACGGGAAACAGCCGGGGCAGAGGTAAGTAAGACGATTTGGCAGGGGGGGTGGCTTCGGCTTCTGTGAGGTCCAGGTGGGAAACCTAAGCAAAAATACCTCCCCCGAGGGCCACCCACTTGCCCATCTGCCTACCAGGCTGGCCTGGAAGTGGCATGTGTGTTCCCTTGTTGCGTGCTGGATGCGGGACCTGAGGTGGAGGGGAGGGCAAGCAGGCAGCAGCCCAGAGCAAGCCCGAAAGGTTGCTGAGGCTCGCTGTGTCTCCCCCCCCCCCCGAGGCAGCCCTTTGACTGAGCTTAGCAAGCTCAGAGCGGATTTTCCTTCCCCACCATCAGCCTTACGTTCCAGCCCATGGGGCTCATACCATTTTCACAGCGGTGGTCTGCGCTCATCCAAAGTGTGCTGTCCAACAGGTGAAGGAGGGGCCGAGGTGGCTGGCAGAGGGGCAATGCAGGCCGCATAGCCTCGTGCTCCCTGATTGCCCCAACCTGCAGGCAGGCGAGGCCCAACAGCTGCAGAGAATCTGGGTGGCGGTTGAGATGCAGGCTGGGGGGTAGCCGAGTGGTGATGACTCAGCCCTGGCTTGCCTTCCTCTCTGCCACCAGCCACAGAAGGGATTGGGGGTTGCTGCCTGCCCTGCTAGCCCCTCCAAGGCATTAAAACCCTGGCTTTGCTATCCAGCCTGGGATCCTGAAACTCAAACCCTGACTCAAAAGGAATTGTGAAGTTGTTCCAGCAGTTATCTGTCCTTCGGTTTATGGTGGTTTTAAAAGCAGGTGTCCACTTTTCCTCCCCAAACCTCCCCAAGGAAAGGCTTCACTTACCTGTGCTCTCTGATATACCTTTCCCAGCTCTTGAAGAGACGGCGGCTGTGCCAGACGGCTGCATTGGGCAGCTGACAAATGGTGAATCATAGGCAAAGAAAGAGAACCTGGGCTTCCTGCTGAAATAGCCAGCAGACAGCAGATGAAGGGAACCACTTCCTCCCTGTGAAAAACACAAGCCCCACATGGGACTGAGGGGGACCCTGTGGGAACATCTGCTTGGTACGTGTTCTGCATGTGTGTTTGGAAGAGAAAAAGAGAAAGAAAGAAAAAGAAAAAAAGAGAAGAAAAACAGAAGCAGGAAAAGTGCAGAAGTAATTAACCTGGGCATCACCCTGCTCTCTGCACACGCGCAGGAGCACTCTCTTCTGTTCCACTAAGCTACCCAGGGTTGGATGGTTATCAGGCAGGCGGGGGGTGAGCAGGACATGCCTGCTTGCTTCGGTCTGCGGCAGCTTTCGCTTTCCCAGCCTCCTTTCTCCATCCCTGGTTTCACCTCCTCTGGCTGGCCACCAATGGGTGGGAAAGGTGGGAGAAACAGCAAAGGTGACGATGGTGCTGCTCTTCTCCATCCTCCATGTGCTGCTGGGAGAAGAAGTCCACTCGGGCCACCGCTTTGTGATGCAACCCACAAGTGGGGGGTGACTGCAACCCTCCAGGCCACCACGCCCACCCCAGACTCTGTTCCTGATCTAGCAACCTAACTAGATCCCTTGCTGAGCGAATCTGCAGGAGATCCTCTCTAAAGAAAGACTTGGCAGGTTGTCTCGTAAACAATCTATAGAGAAGCTGCGCAGGGTGCTTTGGCGCTACTTGGCAAGCCCAGTTCTCGCAGTTATTTAGAGCACTAAATAACTCACCTGCAAAGGAAAAGGTGTGTGACTTCCCCGGCGTGTC
>JANHFL010007304.1:24202-50774 GCA_032468155.1 Oxyrhabdium leporinum
GGGCAGCCAGGCTAAATTTGACTTTCATTTCAGGTGCACGAGCAAACTAAAACCAGTAATCCTTTCCAAACTAAGGCGCAGGGTGCTTTGGCGCTACTTGGCGAGCCCGGTTCTCGCAGTTATTTAGAGCACTAAATAACTCACCTGCAAAGGAAAAGGTGTGTGACTTCCCCGGCGTGTCAGTGCACACTGCCTCCTGTATGCAAAGAGATACTCCCTTTTCAGAGCAAGGATTCCTTTTCTTTCCTTGCCCCCACCCTGGGATTTGTTTGGCACAACTTTAACGTTTTCCCTCCTCTGGACTTTTTAAAAAACTAACAACACAAAAGCCATCTCTCTCTTTCTCTCTCTCTCTCTCTCACACACACACACACGCACACACAACACACACAAGTTAGATCTTTCTTTCCTTCTGGCCCATACAGGCAATACCCACGCAAGTGACATAGAGTTGGCCACGCCCATCCAGTCACATGACCACCCAGCCATGCCCATCCAGTCACATGTCTACCAAGCCACTCCCACCAAGTGATGCCCACAGAACCGGTAGTAAAAAATTTTAGATTTCACCACTGATTAGTATGTAACAGCTAGAATCAGTGATTGCTCCTTGCTGATTGTTTACATATCTATGCAGAAGCCCAGACAAGTTTTGTGTTAGATGTGCAGATAAATATATCTTGGGTTTTAGAGCTAAATTTAATTTCAGCTGGGAAGTGTTTCAGAGAAAAGAGAAACTCCAGACTGATGCTAGACTGGACTTGGAGACACAGTCTTAAATTAACAAGTGAACTTGGAGAAAGAACTGGGGAATATAGAGAATAGCTGGTGACTAAGATGGATCTAGACAGTTCCAGTTATTGAAGATACAATGAGGTCTGGCAAGTGAGATGGATTGGACAGCATTAATACTGAAGAAGGCTTTTGAAAAACAGTTTAAAGTCCACAAAGCAAAGCAGGACAGAGTCTGGAAAAGTGTGATGAAAATGAGGATGGGAATGTGAAGCAGGACTTGTACACCCAACACAGAGAACCATGGTGGGGAATCAAAGGTGACAGAAGACCAAAGGTTACCAGTCAGTGAAAAGGCAGCTGCCAGCATGACTCTCATAGTAAAATATTCTGTCAATACCCATAAAACCTACCTTTACAATAGAAAATAGGTAGGGGCTAGAAATAGAACAGTTCCTGTATAAAAGCCAATGTTATAGACCATAATCTATAACCAGGTAGACCAGGTAGAAAAACAGTTATATTATAAAATATTTTAGAATATCAGGGGAGGTGGGGGAATCAGTCACTCTGCATAGTAGCTCACAAGTGGTCTCTGTTATATCGAAAACAAGGGAGAAAGAGGTGGAGCAGCTTGAAGCATAAATAACTTGGGTAGGGGATGTGACTGGAAAATCAAAACAGGTTTCTATCAATTACAGGTAAAAGAAACCTGGCATATTTTCTTGCACTGAGTTTCTATCAAATTGAGAACCCATAGAAAGCCTCAGTTGAAGATTATAACTAGGATTCTTTTAGTTTCTATGATTACTTACTTCCAAATACTAGGATCTCTTTTAGGAGATCCACCCAAAATATGGGTTATAACTGAAATTCTAATGAATTAATACTCCTCCAGTCATTGCAGTAAATTTATATACTTAAACATATTATCAAGAATTATTCCATTGTTGGGATTTGGTCACACACATCGGATTACTGGATTCTCTATTTGAATAGACAAAATATGATAGTACAAATGTTGGGGATTTCAGTTTAGCAGTAAGCCTTTGTTAAAGGGTTTGTCCTGGAATGCATGAAGAATGCTGAGAAAATATTAAGTAATTAACAAAAAATCCAATTGAAAAAGAAACTATTGCATCCAAAAGAATAATTGTTTTGCAAGTATAGAACAGACTTAGCCCAGCTATCAGTGAATGCTTAAAGACTTTCCTTGCATTTAAAGTTAAAATGAAATTTATTCAGAAATGCTTGAAGATTTTAAAAAAGATCTAGCTCTCTATAGATTATCTTCTGTAAATTCTATAAATATATTCTGGAAAAAGAAAGAGGTAGGAAAATAGTTTTCTTAAATACATTGACTCAATTAATTCACAATAGAATAGGAGAGTGATAAAAATTATAACATATGGCAAAGAAAGGAAACAAACTCTAACATAAAAAGTTGGGATTTAGTGAAAACACAGAGCTCAGATAAATATTTTGTCACCCTGACAAGGCAGCCCTTAAAAAGTTAGGGAATATCTCTTTACTTTGAGTGAATTTAAACTTCCAGGACCTAACTGCATCCTAGGTACTGAAGAAAGTAGCCAGCCTCCCCAAAAAAATAATAATAATTCCTGGAAAATTCATGCCAGATGATTGGATGGCAGCAAATGTTGTCCCTATCTCTAAGAGGGAGTACAGGAAAATCCAATAAGCTCTCTGACATCAATATCTGGGAAAACTCTAGAGGAGAACGTAAGTAGCCTGAAAACACTGTAGTACAGGAAATCCTTGACTTAAAACAGTTCTTTTAGTGACCATTCAAAGTTACAAGGGCACTGAGAAAAGTGGCTTATGACCATTTTTCACACTTATAACCATTGCAGCATCACCATGGTCATGTGATTTACATTCGGATGCTTGACAACTGGTTCACATTTATGATGGTTGCTGTGTCCCGGGGTCATGTAATCACCTTTTGTGACTTTCTGACAAGCAAAGTCAATGGGTAAGCTAGATTCACTTAACAACGGTGTTACTAATTTAACACCTGCAGTGATTCATTTAACAAATGTGGCACGAAAAGTCATAAAATGGGGCAAAATTCACTTAACAAATTTCTCACTTAACAACATAAATTTTGGACTCAGTTGTGGCTGCCTACGATTACAGACATCAGTGTAGATTTGTCAAGAATGAATCTTGTCACATTAATTTTACCTCATTTTTTTAATCAAACGCCTTCTTTAATTTAGTTGGAATAGATACTATACTTTTATTTCAGCAAAGCATTTGACTTTATGATATGTGGTTAGCAATCTGGCTAACATGACAATTAGTAGATACATAGCTGGCTTAAAAATTGTATTAAAAGAATGCTCATAGATTACTTCTCATCAAATAGCAATAGCAATAGCACTTAGACTTATATACCGCTTCACAGTGCTTTACAGCCCTCTCTAAGCGGTTTATAGAATCAGCATATTGCCCCCAACAATTTCGGGTCCTCATTTTACTGACCTCAGAAGGATGGAAGGCTGAGTCAACCTTGAGCCTGGTGGGATTTGAAGTGCCAAATTGTAGGCAGCCGACAGTCAGTAGAAGTAGCCTGCAGTACTGCAGTCTAACCACTGCACCACCGTGGCTCATTGAAAATTGAAAAGAAATATCCAATGAGGACTAGTCCCAAGGACTAGTTGTTGGCTTCTACTGTTCAATACTTTCATTAATGATTTAGAAGATACAGAAAAAATGTGTAACAACAGCAAGATGGTATAAAGTAGGGTAGATGAGGCAATACTCTGAAAAGCAGAAATAAAATTCAAAATGATCTTGATAGATAGGAATAATGTGCTGCAACTAGCAGGATGAAATTAAACAAGATCAGGTGAGGTACTAATACCAGTCTATAAAGTCTTAGTAAGACCACACTTAGAGTACTGCATCCAGTGTTGGTCACCTCACTATAAAAAAGATGTTGAGACTCTAGAAAAAGTGTAGAGGAGAGAAACCAGGATACTGGAGACTAAAACAAGTGAAGAGAAGGACCAGGGGAGACATGATAGTAGTGTTCCAATACTTGAGGGGCTGCCACAGAGAGGGGAGGGGTCAAGCTATTTTCCAAGGCACCCAAAGGCCAGACAAGGAATAATGGATGGAAACTGATCAAGGAGAGATTCAACCCAGAAATAAGGACAAATTTTCTGACAGTGAGAGCAATCAACCAATGGAACAGCTTGTCTTCGGAAGTTGTGGGAGCTTCATCACTGAAGGCTTTCAAGAAAAGAGTGGACTGCCATCTGTCAGAAATGGTGTAGGGTCTCCTGCTTGGGGGGGTTGGACTAGATGACCTACAGGACCCCTTCCAACTCTGTTAATCTGTTAGAAACGAGGGCTAATTTTTTCTGTTAAGTTGCAAAAGTCAAATGCACTGGTATATGATGAGATCTGACTTGGTAAAAGCACTTGCAAAATAACGATATTGGTTTATTACAAACCTGACGATCAGCCAGCAAAGTAATACAGCTGCAAAGAGAGCAAATGCAGAAAGTGAATTTTAAATTAAGGAAAGTAATTATTCTTTCTAATTTGCTTTGATCATTTCAAGTTCAGTTCACAGCACTATATTTTTCCAAGGATTCACCAGAATTGTAACAGATTCAAAGCATAACAACAGAATTGGTAAATGGTGTTAAAATAGATTCTTTGATAGTGGATGCATTATAATTTAGTGCATCTGAGCAGTTCTTTCTTTTTGCATTGAACAATTGCTCGAAACAGTATGAGTTAATAAAATATAATTCCTACAGTCTAATTTCAAGGAAAAACATTTTAATTGTTTCTATTGGAAGAAACATATCAACATACTGCATTTTAAGTCTTCTAGAAAAATATATTCTTTGGCCATTTTTCCACGGAGCAAAATGTTGTTTAAGGCAAAGACGTTATTAACATTTATGTATACATTTTCAGTCTATCTTCAGGGCATTGGTACTTGTTTACAAGATCATTGTAGTCTGCCATTTTTCCATTTTCAAAGCATCTCCCAGGTGAAGTGAATGCTACTTTTGTATTATCCTCATACTGCATAAATGCTGTTTCATTAACCTTTCACTGATGATATTTTTTTATTGTTTTGGTTTGGTTTATTACTGGCTTGCCTTTCAATCAAATTCCAACAGGAAGGAAATGATTTATTCAGCAATTTCAAAGAGAACAGCAGTCATTCTAGTGGAATCCATTTATTGCATTTATTTATTTAAAAAATCACATTCTTGCTTTATATGCCAAGCAATACAAAATAAATTGTGTTTTGCAACAAAAAATCTCCAGACATGTAGCTTTGCAGTTGTACATATTTTTGGTGCAGTGCACATTTCTTTTTGGCTATATTCTGATGCTGACTGGTATGGACCTCTAATAAAACTTTCAATCTGCAAACACTTATGTGAATGTTTGCTTCAAATATCAAGATCTGGTGGGGATATAAATGATAAAACTTCACATTTTGTTGATTTTCATGTGTTCAATGAGACGTCTGAATTCTCAGTACATGAAAGATAAATTAAATATTAAATCAGTAGAACCAGAAATAGAAACGTACTGTAATTCAGAAAAAAAACTAACATTCCAGCCTAGGCCAGATTTTTTTTATTAAGAAGAAAATAAGAAAAGTCTGATTAACTTTCTTTAGTGTTTCTGATATTCATCCAGTTTTCCCTTTAGATTTATTGGTCTTTTCAAGACTCAGAACAGTATAATACTACAAGGATTACATTCTTATTTTTTGTAATAACAAATATGTGTTGCGGACTCCTACAGTGAGATATATAACTCCAGTCTGCTGAAAAGCCATCCCACGTTTTGCACTGCTCATTTTCCAGGTTTGCACTGCATACCAAAGGACTTGAAAGAGGAAGGGCCCAGGTGCCATTTGGAAAGAACTCAGGAATTCAGCATCCATTTTTTCTCATGAAATTCCCCAAGCGCACTCCAGATGCACAATGGTCTCAAATATTAGGACATATAGGTAATCATCATTTACCAGAAAAAGTAACCTTATGCCCCATTCTTGCACTTGTAACTGTCATAGAGTCCTTATGGGTACATGACTGAGATCTGGGTATTCGCAACCTGCATGCATTTATTTACTTAGAAAATTATTTATATTGCCGGCTACTCACACATGGCAACTCAAGCAGGCTTACACGAATATAAAAACATCATAGAAAAATAATAAGAAAAGAAAATGAGAAAATAAGAAATAACCGCCTCCCACCTACCTCCATCCTGGTGACAACATGTATTCATACAAGCCATTTAATGGGCTCCATCCCACTCTGGGTTCCCCCAGGCCCACTGGCAGAACCATGTTTTCAGGGCCTTCTGGAAGAGTGTTAAAGTGGAGTCCAATCTAATCTCTGGGGGAATGATGTTCCAGAGAGAGGGAGCCACCACGGAGAAGGCCATTCTTCTGGGTCCCATCAAATGTATCTCCCTAGGGGATGGAACTCACAACATTCCTTGCCTTCCCCCTCTGGGTCAGGTAGATGTGACCTATAAGACATGGTCTCTCAGATAACTTGGTCCCAAGCCATGAAGGGCTTTAAAGGTGACAATCAACACCTTGAATTGCACCAAGAAGCAAATTGGCAACCAATGCAGTTCCCGCAAGAGAGGTGAAACATGTGCACATTGAGGTCTGCATGAAACCATGCAGGCCACTGCATTTTGTACCAACTGAAGCTTCTGGATACTCTTCAGATGGAGCCCCATGTAGAGCGCATTGTAATAGTCAAGAGGGAAGGTGATTAGGGCATGAGTGACCATGAGAAGGCATTGTTGGTCCAGGAAAGGATATAACTGGTGCATTTATGACTGTCACAGTATTCCATGGTCACAAGATCACCATTTGTGGTGACATTCTTAATTCTTGTATTAGAGTAGGTCACCATTTAATTGTCATGCCAATTATGACCTGTTCTTACTTATCGACAGCCCAACAAGTATATCAAGACACACATGCTTTGTTGTGCAACTTAAAGACACACATGCTGGGTTGTACGACATATTCTTTTAAATGAATATGTTCTGTAAGTCCTTCCTTATGGTCTGTAAACAATGCTTTACATCATGCTACCTGGATGATTGTCCATTATTATTTAGTCAATGATCCATCCTTACAAAATGTGACTTAGTGGGATGGGTGAAACCATCTTTCTAAGCTTCATGTGCTTCATCTTCACCTCAATGTCACTTTATCTCATGAAAGGGGTGACATATAAACTTAATAAATAAATTAAACTAAATAGATAAGGGACAGCTGAAGAACATATGATATCAGTTTAAATAAGTAACTCTAAGTCTATTTTTCTGTTTGTGTTCTTTTTTAATTAATGATGTTCCATTCAATTAAATATGTTGCCAAGAGTATGATGGATTATCTCCCCGTGTATGTACTCTGAGATCTTCATCAGAAACTCTTCTCCAGATGTTCCCAAGATGTGATATATAATTCTGATGAAAAAGCTTTTAGTACCGGTACTTCACTTATAGAAAACTTTTCCCAGGAAGAAAGAATTTTGTTTAAATTTATCAGTTCATTTAATTCAAACTTAGCAGTCTAATAAATCAATTTTAGTATATTTTATAGTCCCCGTTTTCAACTTTGATGTTACACTTTACCTTTCAATACATTTTTCTTGCATTATAATAATGCATGGATATAACTTGATGTTTGTTTGTTTGTTTGTCTGTTTGTTTATGATAAATTGGACTTGTGTGAGTCCAAATTCTATCTATTCCAAGATAATACAACAGATAATATAGAAAATGAAAAGTAGTGCTTAGATGCATAGATATGACAGTCAAAAATGATTGAAAAGAGGCAAATATGATTGTGTTTTTAAAAAATAGCAAGATATCTTCAGTATAAAATGAGACTGGATTCTAATAATGTATTCTTTTCAGAGGAAGTCAGAAGAATTTTGGATACAAAATATTTCATTCATCCACCAAGGAGAATCCAAGCTAAATAACTATTCTAAATTTAAGCAAGCTTCATTTTTATTATGTATTCTACTGTGCTAAAAGAGCTTTAGAACATGTTAAGATCCCATAATGGTATTTTAATGCATGTATTAATATGCCTATTGTGTAGATAAATCTCAATCTTGATGCTCATCTTTGGGTTATCAGATGCATAGACATCATAGACATCTCTTCACAGAAAGAGCTCATAAAATTATGGGAAAGATACAGTACGTCTTTTTTTACCTAAAAATTAAAAATAAGAAATTATGAAAGTGTGTTCTTTTGTCCCTGGGAATGCCATTATTTTCAATGACAATATATTTATTAGTCCACAGTAGCAGTAATAATGTTAGGTACATATACTACAAGTCTTCTGTCCATTTGAGGATTAATTCTTTAGAACATATCTATGACTATGACAGAAGAAATATGAGATGAATGAGAAAATAAATTGATTAGAAGACTGTTTAAATCTAAAATATCAACAAATTGAAAACTAACTGAGTCACTTGAATTAGGCATAAATCTGTTGATGACAGCCCACGGTCAAATTCCAGCATGGCAAAACTGAGAAATCATATGGCTTAACACAAATTCCCAGGATAGTTAGGAAAATTTTCCAGAATTCTGGTTTGTAACACATGTAACACTTGGCTGATTTTAAGACTGACAAACTCACTAAGAACCCATGCAATCTGACATAATGTAAACATGGATCTTCCAAAATGCAACTAGTTACATTCAGCAATTCTAAAATTGGAAAACTGAAATAATCGTTAATTTTCAGCTGTTTGTTTGTTTTTTTAGTTCCATAATCTATGAAAACATAATGTTAGCAAATAATGAGATTTTTAGCATTCTCATAGTAGCCTGTTGATTATGGAAGTTTAGATGTTTTTCCTACCCCTATTAAGTGCAATGCTGAAAATAGGTAGTTTCTTCAGCAATTGTTTCTGGGTTAATAAGTTTAACAATACTATCTTGAAAACAATTTTCTTTCTCTCTGTTTATTAAAAGAAAGCCCCAAAGTAACAGACCTTAAAGTGTAAAATCAGTACAGCCATTGTAGCAATATGGATGAACCCATTCACTACAACAATGAAAGAGAGAAACACAAAACGACATCTATAAAAAATGTAATAGGTCACTGCACCTGATCTTAGCCGCAAGAGTATGAAATGGCATAATGTTTTAGCAATATAATACTACAAATCAAAGTCACAAGAATGTCAAAGAAAACCTAAGTGAGAATTCTTCCTTTTTCCTAAATGTAGAGAAGTATGGTGACATGCATAGTTGTCAAGAAGAAGCATATCATGCAGAATCCAAATTCTAAAGTTACTATTTAATATCCAATCAGTTAAAAGATATAAAAGTTACTGTAGCCTCAGTGAATCTTAAACTCTTCTGAATACAATTCTGAATGCAAACAATTGTAGTCAGAATAATGTAGTGAAAAAACTAGTGATGGTTAAAAATTTTCCTTAGGTAGAAAATCTACTGATGTTTTCCATTTTAGGAGTGGGAGAACAAGGTGGTCATTTAAGACAGAAATCTTAAATCTTCCTATTTATTCTACAGGATCTTTCTCTTTCTTTGGAGTAAATAGAGTGGAGGTCTTATAGTATTAACCCAGGAATCCATTTCACAAAAAGTTGAAACTACTTTTATTGGGAGTGGCTACAATAACAAAATTTTGCATCTAGGTAGCATAGAGCCAGGTTATTGGATGAACTAGCTATCTGCAATGTTTTTTTTCCTGACCAGTAGGTATTTCTGGTGTGCTCCAGTTTCTTTCACTTAAACAATACTATAAATCAGGAATGAGATTTATTTCCAAAGATACTCTTTAGAATTAAACACTAAATATATATCTACTTGTTACCTAGCTGGAACTCTGCAATTAGTAAAGTCACTATGTTCAAACTATCACCCAATGTGATATAGTTTGTTACCCATTTCATTTAATAAACGGAGCCATTATTATCAATGCAAGAATAGCAACATAGTAAGGGGGCACGGTTTGCTATTAAGAAATCTGTTATTTTTACCACTTGGTTTTTCAAGAATGACTGAAGAAAAAAAACCTTATAATGTGCCTCATTTCCTTTTATTTGAAATCATATACTGTAGCTGCCCTATTTTTTTTAGTTAATGAAATATTCATTATGTATTTATATGCCTGTAAATCCAATAGTAAAAAATATCATTGGGTGAAGAAGTCAAGATTGAATTTAAAGGATATCAGTGAAGCAGATTCTATGAGAGTCATGTAGATTTTTGAGCTTCCAGATGCTACTGGTTTCCAATTTAGGTTATTACTTATTGGTTTAGTGGTTTAAAAAAAGGTAAATATAATTGCTCATTGGTCACATTGTAGCCCTGTTCATATTATATAGCTGACTGAGTTATCTCTTCCCCTAATCAAATGACTGTCTCTGTGAACCAGCAGCAAATAATCATGGAATAATTCATTCAATGAACACTTTCTCACTCCTTCCTGAATCAAAGGTAGGGAAAGAAGATAATTTTATTATTATGCATAAGAGAAGGTAAATCAGCAGCTATAATATATTCTGAACTTTTTCCTTCTAAAGTCAGTTATAATAACACAACCATGGTTAGTTAGTAGTGAGAGAAATACATTCTGCATATATTCAGCTGCATATTTCTGTATTTATCATGTCTTTTGTTGGCATTTAAAATAGATGTTGTTCAGTCTTTAAGTCATGTCTAACTTTTCGTGACTCTATAAACCATAGCTGCCAGGCATCCCTGTCCTCCACTGTCTCCAGAGTTTGCCCAAATTCATGTTCATTGCATCGATGATATTATTTAACTATCTCATTCTCTGCCACCCCTTTCCTCTTTTGCCTTTAATCTTTTCCAACACCAGGGTCTTTTCCAATGAGTCCTCTCTTCTCATTATGTAGACGAAGAGCTTCAGTATCTCAATTCTGGAAAATGCAATTCTTTTTGGGTTCAGATTGTGAGGTTCAGAATGTAATAGGTTTACATTATTGTTCCTAAATCACACAGATAATATAATCTATAATTTCATTATAGGAGCTAAGGCAGTTAATTTTTAGATCAATATGGCTATCATCATACCTATCATCACATTTTATAATCTGGTTGATTTCATCTGAATCTGGTCCATTTAGATATTTGTGAATCCTATTAAGGAGTTCTGGAGGTGTTTGTTCATTGTCTGCAATAGCTCTGTGATGCTGAGATATGATTAAGAAATGCAGCAAAGAAATATTGCCCACAGCTGCACAAGGAGAGTTGCAATACCACAAAACTATTTATAGAACAATGACAAGCTTTCTTTTAAAATTTCCACTTAAAATATCTATTGTCTCATAATTACACTTGATTCCTTATGCAAAAAAAGCCTAGTTATTTTGCACACCATGAAGGAACACATAAAAAATTGAAAATGGCACCTGCATAACCTTCTTTGTGGTATGTGGATTTTGACAAGCCTGCACAATTCCTCTTTCTCCTGAAGGGCAACAGGTTGACAATAGAATCACAACAGGTTGATCATCAAGGCAGTCATACCTTCTAGGCTAAAGGTCTACATTTGGCTTGAACCAAAGTTTGATTTGCAGTAATTAACAGAATAACAGAGTTGGAAGGGATGCTGGAGGTCTTCTAGTACAACCCCTTCTCAAGTAGGAGGCCCATTCAACAAAAGGTATCCAATCTTTTCTTAAAAACATCTAATAATAGACACCCACAACTTCTGGGGCAAGCCATTCCACTGATTAATTGTTCTCAATGTCAGGACATTTCTCTAGGTTGGTGCTCTCCTTGATTAGTTTCCATATATTGCTTCTTGTTCTGTCTTCAGGTGCTTTGGAGAATAGATTGACAGCCCCCCTTTCTTTGTGGTAACCTCTTAGATATTGGAACACTGCTATCATGTCACCCTCCATCCTTCTTTTCATTAAACTAGGCATACACAATTCCTGCAACCATTCTTCCTATGTTTTAGCCTCGCTAATCATCTTTATTGCTCTTATATGCACTTTTTCTAGAGTCTCAGCATTTTTTTTATATCATGGCAACCAAAACTGGATGTATTATTCCAAGTGTGGTCTTACCAAGGCATTATAAAGTGGTATTAACACTACATATGATCTTGATTTTATCCTTATGTTAACGCAGCCTAGTACTGCATTGGCTTTTTGGTGACTGCAGCACACTGCTGGCTCATATTAAAGTAAAGGTCTACAATGACTCTAAGATCCATCTTACAATTACTATTTAGCCAGCTACCACCTATTCTATAACTGTGCATTTGGTTTTTCTTGCCTTAATGTAGAACCTTACTTTTCTCACTAGCGAATTTCATTTTGTTAGGTAGGTAATGTTACAATAATCTCATTTTAAATTAGGGATTTTTCAAAATATTGATTTAGAATGGAAAATTTAATGATCATTGGCCTTAACAAAGGCTATCTCAATTATGTTTTTAAGGGAGAACAATGGGAGGAAATAACAATAGTAGAAGGAGAAATGAAACTGTAACAAACGTCTCAACAATAGCAACTGATTTTGCAGTAATCTCCCAATCTTTTGGGCTACAACTAAAACATGGACACTAATCAGGTATCCGGGGAGTTCTTTTATTAAACATTAGAAAGGCACCAGATTGATTTTTCTTGTCCAAAAAGAAGCTTTCCACCCATCTAGTATCCTCCAGATGTGTTGAATTACAGTTGGCTGTTTCAGAGAATATCATGAATAATAATCCTGTACTAATAAGAACAACGATAAAACTGTTTCCTTAGACCCACTTGAAAGCCAATGTCTGGCAATGTGACAATGAGACATTGTAAAGAAGAATTTGAGCAGAGCAGATAAGACTTAAGCAAAAGAACAAACATAACAGGACACAAATGCGTGCTTTTAGCATGCTTTGGAAAGATTTTTTTCAGAATAATAATCTTATTTTTAGTAAACCATTCCTTTTACAATAGCTTTGATCATTAAGTTTAATCCAGAGAGTCTCTATCTTCATACAGAATGGATGCCCAACATCCTCAGAAATCTTTCCTCATAACTATTTCGTTCTTTCCTTTTATATGAAGGATTTCAAGAGAGGTGAATATTTAGTGAGTGTTTTCTAAGCAATAACAGTTTTTTGTATTTCATCATTTATCATCATCATTTTCGCCATTGTCTGCCCACTGAAGGATGGAGGCCTCTTCCTCATATTTCCAACCTACACGGTCCTGAGCTTTCTTTTGCCAATGTGGGTCCAATTTCTGTATTTATGAATGTATATATTTCTTTCTTCTTTGTCCTCATTTAAACCTATTAGGCTGCCTAATTATAACCATGATGCTTAATAATTCAGAAAGCAACATCCTTTCATCTTTTTGCTTCTAAATAGAAACAGAAGTAGTACCTTTAATGCAGAGAGGGTTTTTTTTAACAAGCTCTGCTAGTAGATTCTTTGTCACAAAGAACTCCAGGTTTTCCAAATCCCTGTACAGATACTGTAAAATCTCTCACCACCACCACCGCCTCTGTCTCACACAGAGAGAGCCTGGAATGCCTTTAGACTGGCAGGATATTTTTGAAATCAAAGTACCTCTCTCTTGATGTTGTTTCAAGGTGTGTAGTTTTTAGATCTGATGGATCTTTGTTTTCAATAACCCAATAACTTTCTTAAAACACCAGCATCTTTCCTGACCCACAGAGCAATTTAGCCATGGTGTATTCATCATATTGATATATATGATTAAACATCAAATGGCCTGGATTAATTGATAAAAGTATACCACACATTATGAGTTATTCATAATGGTGAATAATTAGGGTTAGTAATGTCTTCAAAATATTGTTTCTGTTTGATAAACAACTGAGCTGTTCTCCAAACAGGATAGAAACCAACTATAGGTTTATTAAAGCCCTATCAAAATGGAACACAAGTTTTGTAAGAGCCAAATTATTCTCCAGATAGACTTAAAACATAAGCAGGCGAAATATTCTTCCCTTTCTTCCAACAGCCCTTAAAAATACATTTTGTTCATCCATTTCCTTACTTTGAGTTGGGCTGTGGGAAAACAGCAGAAAAAAATAAACCTTCAAATGCCTTGGGATAGCTTTTAAAAAACTTATTCAATTAAGGCAGTGTGACAGAAATTCTGCCTTACTGTATCCTTCCTTTCTATGGCAGTTATCAGAAATTGAATTGTAAAAGAATCCTAATATAGATTCTGGTAGGAATAAATCAAACTGTTCTGGTACCATTTAAATTTCACAATCGTGTGAATGAGAGCATCAAAAAAGGTTAATATCCACCTTTCCATAATCTGTTTTTTTCCCCAAATGTTTGGGGGGAAAAAGTCCACTGAATGGTTTAAAACTAATAGCAGTTATATTTTTTCAATAGATCTCACATTAGGAAATTTATAGAAAAAGCATGAATCAGAAAACTTACTAGCAACAATCAAGGTAATCTGCATTTAAAAATTTTTTTTGACATGTAAATATAAATTAGGAAGGAGGAAAAAGAGGGTTTAGGAACTGAGATGATAGCAGAGCATTTGAAACAAGAAGGGACATAACACATCCCCAGTGATTTATTAAAGAACTGGGTGAACGTGGAGACTGGTTGTTGAGCACAGGATTTCAAGCAAGAAGGAGGTATTCTGTCTGGGCCTGATGTTTTTCTGATCTTTAGTCTATGAAATAGACTTCACACATTTTTTTCTAATATTACCAGAGGTAGAGGGCCCAGAAGGAAAAAGACAGATGTAGGAAATTTGGCTACTCTAACTGTATCTGAGGTGGGAAAGGTAGCTGTAGATGACAGTGATCTCCCCTAAAACCTACAGTAGAACACATTCAGCTCATCTGCCAGTTGATGATTCTCTTCAGCAAGGGAGGGAGGTCTGCTGTAGCCAATGATGTTCTTCAGGCTTTTCCACACAGTTGCTGGTTTATTAGCTGGGAGCTGATTTCTCAGCTTTTCAAAGTAGCTGGTGAGAACTGAACTGCTAGCTGTTGGCAGAATTAGCCTACAATACTGCATTCTAACCACTGCACCACCATGGCTCCTACAAAATGCAATCCAGTCAAGACTAGCTTCATCCCACACCCTCATGTAACACCTCTGTCATTTTAATCTCTCACAGCAGCAGCTCTTTCCCTACACTCAAAATTTGCCTATTTTATCTTCTTTCAACTTTTGAGGCAACAGAGCTTCCAACACCACTCAGAAGGAAAACAAAGGAAAAGGAGAAAAACAGACTGTTTGATATCTAGCATAAAAGGATCAGAATACTGGCAATTGAAGAACCAGAGTTTGGGAATAAACTGTGCAGTGCTCAGAATATATGTGATTCAGAGAAAGTTGGGGTTTGTTGCTGTTGTTGTTAAGTAACATGAAAGGATAGGAAAGAACAAGACAAGAAAATATAGAGAATTACAAAGGACATACTGCGGGCAATAGGGCAAGGAAATGTTAAGATAAAAGAGGCAAAGAAAATAAAACAAAATGATTTTTTTAAAAGAAAAACTATTTTGAAAGTGGATGAAAAGGACTAAAAAAGAATCCTCGAGGAGAATAAGTGAATGAATTAAAAATAAGCAAGATGAAATGTTCTGAAGTGACAGAGTGCTGAAGGAGTATGTTAGAGATTTCTACGGGAATGATAGTGATGTGTCAAAAATGGAAAAGTGGAGAGTCTTGAATTATGGTGGTTTGGTGTGAATATGATGTTAAAGAGGAATGTTATATGTGATAAAAGCTGTACAGGGTGAATGTAAAGTATATATGAGAGTAATGAAATCAAGGGGGTTGCGAAGAATCAAACATGACATACCATAGTGACTGAATGATAACAATAGTGATGATCTAGACATCTCTTAGCTCTTATGAATTTCCTTAGCTCTTCCATAATACCATGGAGAGGTCGGTCAGGCTCAATCTAGTCTAAAGCCGAGCTGCTCTGCCATTCTAGGCAGTTATCAAGGCCTTCGTCAGACCACATGGCATATTGTGTTCTTTCTTGTAGTTATTATTCCATGGGGAGTTGGATTTGAACTTGGGTCTTCTACATCATAATTATGATATAGCACTGGTTGTCTTCACATTCATTCTTTTAATTGATAGATAATATTAGATAGGTGTATATTAAAGCTGCAGAAAATCTGGAAAAATTCTCAGTTAGCAACAAAGATATACAGAAAACTGAAACTATATGGTGTTATCTTATGTTCACCTTAATTTTTGCAACCAGATAGCATGTGCATTTACATGGCATTATTCCCAACCAATGCTACTATTTCTAATGGAAAGAAAACATCTCATATTTTATTTATTTATTTTATTATTAAAAGTTCTTGCTCCTCTTATACTACCCATTACACTGTTATGAAAATGATCACATAGTAAATCGTGCAAAGTTTATACTAGTTTTCCATTTTGTCTATATTTTCCACTCTTGCTGGTAAAGACAGTCCCATAGAACATTAGCATTTAGATAGTTTAGAAAAGAAACAAAACAATAATAAAAGGTTTAAAGCAATGTTTTCTTCATTCCTGCTCTACAATTCCTCTAATTATACCTTCTAATGTAGCTCTGGTTCTATAATAATGAGTCACCAAGATTAAAGACAAAAGGCACTGTCCCCTGCTGAAATTCCTTTTGCTGTTCATCTAACAACATATGTGAGCAACCTTGATTGAAGGATACCCTACATGGGTAACTCAGATAAATACTTTATAACTGAGCTGAATATCAAGACTTAGTAATCTTACTTAATACAAAGCAGTTTCTTTACTCTCCTGATTGGAAATGAAAATTTACATCCAAATATAATTAGGAGAAATCCATCACATCTAACATAGTTCTACAATACAATTTAGCACCTCTTAATCATTTAGCCTCAGAAAATACTGTTAAGAATTGATATAATTGCCATTGCCAAATATTTGAAAGGATGTCATATACATTATGGAACACATTTATTTCTTGCTATACAAGCAAGTAGGACCTTGCATAGTGGATACAAAATACAAGAAAGAGATTGGGATTGAAAAACAAAAAGAAAAAAAATTCAGATACTGTTTGACAATGGAACTGATTGCTTGGGAAGGTGATAAATGTGCTGTCCATAGAGTTTGCTTGTTTGTTTGTTTGTTTGTTTACTTTTTTTGCTGCCCATCTCACTTTGAAGCAACTTTTCAATACATTGTGAAAGAAAATGATCATTTGAGGATGTTATTACAGAGAAGATGCATTATATTCCTTGTGTGGGTTTTTTTTCCAAATCTAATAATCAATTATTTTAATGATTCTAAAATATCCTCTGTAGATCTGACATTGCTTGCCATAGCTGATGAATGGACTGTGTTGAAATAGAATGCTATTTTAATTCATTTATTTTTTCCCCCTTAAGGAAAGTAAAGTTGTATGATTTTACAGCTCTCAAACTAAATAGCTAATGATACAGAATAGATCAGCTGTCTGATTAATTTTACCCAGTGCAATTAAAGCCTACTGTAGAAAGCACAGAATCCTTGGGGAGATATATAGACAGGTGCTCCCTAACTCCTGCCTACTCACTTGGGGTATGGAGATTCAGATGTCTGAGAAAGGCACAAAACTCCATAGCTTTAGTTTCGCTTTTCCCATGAACTGGCAAATTTTGCTGTGTGGGAGACAAAATAGTGTGGGGTAGAGGCCCTATCTGTCAGGCCCAGTCCAAGAACAGTATAAAACAATCCAATTTAGTATAGTAAAGTTTAGTTATTTTTTCATGCCATATAGACAGAATATTGCCAGATTAAAATTATGCTACTGTCATCCTTATGAACAGACCCTGGCATATTCTAGGAAGTGGCTATCCTAATCTCTTTCTCTGTCTCTGATCTAAACTCCAGATTATGTTGTCTCTTCCCTCCTAATATAGAAAGAACAGCGGGAGAACATCCGGTGAATAAAACTGAGGAGATGGTTGTGTGAGGCAATTAGGAATGTGTGTAGTCTACCAGAGGCATATTACTCAAGCTTTACCGACACTGGTTGTACCATTGGTCTCAGTGTTCATTTTCAGATCTTAGGCTGCTGAGTGTACATGAATGCAACACATTTCACAGAAATGATTGTGCTAATTGACATCTTCAAAAGTGCCAGTTTATATTAAGTTCATAGAACATTTAGTAATGCTAAATGCATAATTTCAACTCATATTTGGTACCTATGCAAACTGTCTTGTATTATTGAATGTCTACACTGCTATCAAACAGTAAAAGTTCTTTACTGAGTTCAAAACAAGGACATGCGTATTCTTGGAAATAGTTTGATTACATTAATAAATGCCAGTTTCATAAACAACCTATTTTTAGCAATTGTTTGCCAAAAAAAATCCAATTTCTGGTGTGATTATCAGGGTCCTATTAATTAACATACCTAAGTAAATATTTATTACAACCCAAGAGCAGTCAGCATAATAAAAAATATACAAGGCAGTTCTAAAACCAACCAATTAACAGAGATATAGCCTTAATACATCTAATATATTGAAGAATCATTCTCATGTATCCATGGCTATTAAACAAAACTATACTGTTGATCATCTCAGTACACTAATCTCATAAAAAGTTTTTTCCTTCATAAATTGGCTGTACTGTAAAAAGATCCTTGCTACTTAAAAATAATCCACCTGACTGTAGTTTATCTAGTCCACAGAGCCAATTTATATAAATAAAATACAAATGAACTAATAAAAAGGAAAAAGCAGAAAAGAAAGGAAAAGAAAAGGAAAGGAAAAAAGACAAAAGTGCAGCAAGAAAGAAGAAAAAGAAAGTTTTCTAATTTGCTTTGCAGTAAATTTAGGTACTATTAATGTACAAAATTCTCTTACTCTATGATTCCAAAAGAAAGTTCATTCTTTTTTTTAATCCCTGATTTTCTAAGCATCAAAGCCACAAATTATAAGTACATTTTTCCATTTTATTCAAAAAGACTATAAGGGGTATTTAGTCATCCATAAAGGTAGATATTGTTTTCCCTCTAAGCAAAAAAAGTTAATTTAGCCATCTCTGCAAATTTCATCAACCAATCTGTTGTGGGTATTATTGAACTTTTCTATAGTCTTGTTGCAGTTAATATATATAAAAACAAAGTTCCATATCTTTTTTCTAAACACTTATGCATTAGCTCCAAATAAAAAGTCTTTGGTTTCAATTATATTTTAATCTTTTAAAATACATTTAAAATTTTCTGAATTAATGTACACATACATTTTTTCCAAATTGATTTATAGCAGGAAAAAAACCAACATGAACCAGTAATTTAATCCTAAAGACCGTCCTTAGTAGAGACCACACCAAATTCTATGTTCATCTGAAACACAGAATACATGACATCCAAAAGACATGGTTAATTTCTAAAAGCAGTACTGTATTCTTTATCAATACAGATTTGAGATTGTGTGTGTTTCTGTGTGTAAATTTAGGCAGCTTTTATAGACCTAGGCCCTTATTGGAATTATAATTATTGCCTTTAGCAAAAAGAACAGGAATAGTAATAATTAAGATTAGCCTTAGAATTGTTTTTAATGTTTTCAATAACATTTTTTTCAAAATGGTTTGTTATTTTTCCAAACAGATATACAGATACAAAGTCCTAAACATAAAGTATTATTTTAAAAAAGTCATGTTACATAAAATAACACTCTCCTTTATGATGCTGGACCAAATATAATCATCTGTTTTATCATCATGTAGTAAAGAACTAGATTCAGTGGCGGAAAAAAAATAATCCCAAAGGGAGGAAAATATTTCAGGATGACTTTTTTTTTCTAATCAGCCTTGAACTACAGAACAGCTGGATTATTATGGATAGATTTAAATGCAGAAACAAACTGATATTATCTAACTTGGTCATAGTTAAGACCACCAGCATTCAAGAGAACCAGGCACAGTACCAAATCCCAACTGAACACTATGGTAAAGACTCAGACCTAATAAATTGTTTAACTAGCAGTAGTTGTTTGATCAAAAGACATAATGGGACAGGAACTGATAACTTATCCTTCATAAAGAAAAATATTTTACATTTAGTTTGATCTTAGCTCTGAACCAACATTTGTGGGTTAAGCCAGAGATTCAGAATATGGGGCCTAAATTTTAATCATGGATGGAGCTTGCCCATGTACATTTATTCTATCAATAGTAGCTTTTTAAGTGTCATTATTTATACTATCAGAAACATAGAGGCATTATACCATGTTATAGGATTACTAAATATCAAGAAGATAAAAGAAGCAAGAAAATGTTATATAACAAAAAGCAGTAAATAAAATATTCTTTATGTCTCTTTGATAATATTTGAACCAAGAATTCAAAGTCATACTTTCTGATAAAGAATAATTCTTTCTTCTATCTTTTTTAAAATTCACACTAAGCACAAATTATTCTGAATATAATAACTACATCCAGATCTGACTTAGAGGGCCTATAGGGTTCTTCTGACTTTTATTAAAGATATTAAAAAGGTAAGTGTATAACATTGATGGTGACACTTTTCATGCCAGAAAAGATGGTGAATGTAGAAAATCAAAGTGAGATTTTCATTTGTCTACTCTTTTGCTGCACAGATCAAAGAGATTATGAAGATACTATTTTACCCATGCAACTACACTCAAAACGAGCTCTCACTTCTGGCATCATTAGTAATATTCTCTGTTCAATATTTTTTTTCTTTTTTTAAACAAGTGTGCCTGAAACAATCATCCTGATTTTATACTATCTTCAGCATTGTTTAATTATTTTTTTCTGTAAAAACATGCTAATTTTTTTAAAAATTTACTCATGTCTTCTTATGGTTAATGTTTCCAGAAACAGAAATATATACAAATGTTCACCATCAGGATAAACTGCAGCATGCAATTTTGTCTCCCCTGCTGTAGAGAATATTGAGCTAGATGGACCAGCAATTACAATAAAAATCAGTATATCTGTCTAGAAAATCTGTCCATAAAAATTAGGTTCTACATCAAGGTGTAGAACTTTTGGTAGTGAGAACCACACTTCACTTTTGAATTGTGTATTTGGTGCCAACAATTCAGGACAGCAAAGGAGAAAAGGGATATTGGGAAAAATTAGTTCAGAATAAACTGAATTAATCAAGCACACTTAATATGCTCACTCATATAATTTATAATGTCATTCTTCATATTAAATCTTGTAGTAACTTTAGGAGGTATTCTGAAGCTACATCAAGACTGTGATCTATTGGCACACTCAATGTCTATATGCACATTTACTGTCCAAAAAATAAAGCCATTCATGTAGCTATTGCTTTAGTCCCTCCCTATCACCCAGAGATGGGCAGCTATATAAATAATGTAATGAAATAAACATTTCAATTTATATTAAAATTCTTATCCTTTTGAATCCATAGAACTAATAAAGATGGAGTTAGGTTTACAGCACAAGAAGGTATATAAATAAAATTGATGGTCTACAGGGCATTCATAGTGCTGTGTTTCCCATTTAAATATTTTATGATCTAGCATTTCTTGAAAACATGCCCATTATTTCTTTCTTATTTGTCAGATTATTATGTTGTGGTTTTAGAACTATTCCTTTCTGTAAACACAGGAAGTACTTTGATAAAAAATATCCATGTATTTTAGATGTTCCTAATTTCTTTGTTTACTATATGTGGAAATGCTTTTCTTAGGGGAAAGCGCAGGAACAGAAAAGATGAAATAAATTTTCTTTGATTGTACAGTACTGTCCAAGAATAATAAAACTATGCTAAGGAAGACCATTTCTCTGCTTCTGCCTTCTGCTTGAATAAGATGAATCCATAATAGCAAAGCTTTTAATCCAAATTGCATGTCAAATAATGAAAATAAAAATATCTAAGGAATTTCTTTTTTTACTAGACTGGTTTCTGTTAATATAGTTATATATTGCTTAGTGACTTACCAGCCTGGGACTGTCAGGAGAATTTGTAAACTACCCGTGTTGAAAAATCTTATATTTCACTTGAATTTCACATATTTAAACTTAGCTTTGAACCTCAGTGGCGCAGTGGTTAGAGTGCAGTACTGCAGGCTACTTCTGCTCACTGTCGGATGCCTGAAAGTTGACACTTCAAATCCCACCAGGCTCAAGATTGACTCAGCCTTCCATCCTTCTGAGGTGGGTAAAATGAGGACCCAAAATTGTTGGGGGAAATATGCTGACTCTGTAAAAACTTCTTAGAAAGGGCTATAAAGCACTATGAAGCGGTATAGATGTCTAAGTGCTATTGCTATTCCATTGCTCTCTCTTCCCCTGTTTTATCTTCAGCGGAATTTTTTATATTTTCACCTTTTTCTAAGTGATTTCACTTTCTTTGTTTGAGACAACATTATGGTATTCCCACTAGCAATGTTTTTAAAAGTCCATGCAGTTTTTATACTCAAAGACAAAATTTAGTCTTAACCAGGTCAGGGCAAAGAAGGAAATAGATACAGTACAAATAATGCTCTTGGAAAAAGAAGACAGATATATTCAGCTTTTTAACACGTCTTTTCCAATATAAGCACATTCACGTGATCGCTGCAGAAGAAAGCATTTCAGATTTTGCTTGCCTATAATTTTTTTTGCATTAACATGCCGAAGAGATTTAAAGAATTGTAACCTGCCTATATGAATTATTACTGTGTCATCAAGACCAAACGGAATTACATCAAGATGTATAGATGTAATCTAGTTAAGTAATATTACAAAATCAATACAGATTAGGTTTGTACATTTGCACTGAACAGAGGCTGCTCATCTCTGTCTTCCTCTCCTTTTATCTATAATAGAGTTTGAAAAAGATATGCTTCATAAAGTTATGTACAAAATGAGAAGTGTGTAGATGCAATAAGAAAATACACATACAGTTGTTAAATTACTGAAGAAGTCTTTATGAAAGTTTCTTTGATGTAATGTTTGTTGATGTAATATTTCCTTATTGCATCTACACACTTCTCATTTTGTACATAACTTTATGAAGCATATCTTTTTCAGACTCTATTATACATAAAAAAATAAAGATAAAACATTATACAGTTGTTAAATTCCTGAAGAAGTCTTCATGCAAGTTTCTTTGATGCAATTTTTGTTATAAGTTAAGGGCAGTTAAGATGAAAATAGTTTGAGGAACAAACATAGCAATTCCATTTTGCTTGGGTTCAGTTTTTGAACCAGGTTTGCTCTTTAGTTTATCTGGGGTAAATCCAGAAATAGTAAGCAGTGGAAAAATTCTGGTGGTAGTGCTGAACATACATGGTTGGGCAACAGCTAGAATGAATAGCAGACACCGGTCCAGCATTGTACAATCCTTTGTATTAGCACACATACTGGAAAGTAAAGTCTTAAGTAAGACATTGCAAAATCTTTTATGCAAATAGAAATTTGTCTCTGCAGTTTCTTTTGAAAAAAAGAAATGAGCAAAAGCCCTTCTGCATGAGCAAGAGATCTGGTTGCAGAAGAACATGCCATTCTTTTATTTATTTTACCAAGTTCTGTATTTAGTTCTGTGTCTTTAGTTGTATGGAATAACTACAAAAACCCGACATACTTTATGACTCTTAAAAAGATTGAATATCTATATATCTTTATATATCTATATATCACTAAGGCTAACTTAAAACAGTATCAGCGAGAATGTTTAAAAAAATGTTTAAAAGAAAAAGACAAACCAAAAAGTCAATTATTAACAAAATCGAATACATTTATAAAACAGGTAAAGCAGGATATGACATCTTCCAAAAAGTTTTGACTACAAGTAGTCCTACAACACTTCATTTAGTGACCGTTCAATGTTGCAATGGTCAGGTCACTAAAAAGGAACTTACAACCAGTTTGGCAGTGAAAAAGGGACTTATAACCAGTTTTCACACTTATGATCATTGTAGAATCCCCATGATTATGTGATCAAAATTCAAATGATTCATATTTATGATAGTTGCAATGTTCCGGGATCATATGATCACCTTTTGCGATCTTTTGCCAAGCAAAGTCAATGGGGAAGTCAGATTTACTTAACAACAGTTTGACTAATTTAACAGCTACAGTGATTCACTTAACAACTGTGGCAAGAAAAGTAATAAAATGGGGTAAACTCACATTAACAAATGTTTTGCTTAGCAACAGACATTTTGGACTCAATTGTGATCCTAAGTTGAGGACTACCTGTAGTAGTACCCATGGGAAAAGAGAGAAAAAGTAGTTAATATGGCCGAGCAGCATTGCAAGGTAATGGGTGCAATGTTCATACACATATAAAAGAGTTGGCACTATCATCACAATGCTGTTTTACTGTCTTGTTAATTTTCAAAATCTCACTGGTTTTACCAATCAGTCAAAGACATCAGGAGGGGTATCATTTAGTTTCCTGAGGCAAGAAATGATTATCAAAATGGCCCTTTCCCTCTTCTCAACCAAGCATAGCTCTGCCATAGCTGGGAAAGAAAAAAGAGTGTCTTCAACAGCTTTAGGGAGCGAGCAGATAGCAGTCTCTAAGCTGGAATTTTAGAGTTTTGGTGCCAAGATTTAAAGTGGTCCTATTAAACAAACTAATTAATAAAATCTTTATATGACTTTTAGAATATGGTCTTGTCTGTGAGCTCCCACTGAAATTCTTACAGCTGGGTGGATTCTGTTCCTATTGTAGGTTTCTGTAGATTTTTAAAAGTGTCTCCAAGTTCCAACTGCCATATGTTGCAGGTGAGTAATATGTGGCCCCATCCTGAAATTTTACAAAAAAGAATCACTGAGCAAAAAACGCCAAAATGGTCAACATATAAAGATTTTCTAGTACAGAGAAATGAGAACTTAAGATGTAATGAGATCAATTGATTTTCTTAATTTAAATCACTCTATACCAGAGGTGGCAAACTTGATTTCATTGAGGGCCACATTAGGGTTGTGTTTGACCTCAGAGGGCTGGGGTGGTGGTGGGAGGGGCCAGCCGTGGCCATGGTAGGCATTTGACATAAGCTCAAGATGTTTTTCCCCCTTATGCATTCAAAACAGCTATTCCAGACAAAGGTAGATTTACTTTCTGGCACAAATAGTCTAAATTTCATAATGTAGAGAATAAAGACATGTAGAGTCCCCAGCTGCTATGGAACTTGAATCTTTTGCATAGGAGAGACAATAAATGACCTGACAATTTCTCCAGATGTCTCTAAAAACTGTTTGTACAACAGTCTATCAATCCTTGTTACTACCTCTGACACAGCCCTAGAGGAGGACTTGATATTACTAATAATATTACTAATATTTTGTGTTTTCCTGGACAGCATCCTGCAGCACTCTGCCAGCCAAAGTGGGGTGTGTGGGGCCTCATGTACCCCCTGTGTCCTGTTTTTGGCTTGGACAGTCTCCTGCAACACTCTGCCAGCCAAAATGGGGCATGTGGGGGGCCGTGTGCAGCCCCCCTGTGCCCTGTTTTTGGCCTGGATGGCCTCCTTCAGCACTCTGCCAGCCAAAATGGAGCAGGGGGGTGTGTTTGAGGCCCCCTGCATCCTGTTTTGGCTGGCAGAGGCACCGCGGGCCAGTCCTTTGTTATTTCCAGGCCAGTCCCAGGCCAGATCTAAGCACCCCAAAGGCCAGATCAGGACCTTGAGTTTCATACCCCTGCTCTATACTCTACCAAATGTGCTGATATTATAATGATAATCTTAATTTTCCTATTAATGTCACATTGGGAAAAATGTGTATATTTTATAAGATCTGTACATTCTATGCAAATTGATTTATTCTTATAAGAAAACACAAGGATCAAGCGGAAATTATGTACTAAGCAGAAAGCAAGAAAAAAGTTTCAAAACCATAGTAGCCGCCATATTAAAAAAATAAACACAAGCCAGACTAAGTTTGTGTTGGCTAAATAACATTCTCCGAGGGTATAGTTTAGGCAATAATCAATTAAAAGTTGGACATGGATTTCATGCTCATCTAAACAGATGGATATCTTTCTTATAATTTAAGGATTACCCTTGGTATTTTTGTTATGTTTGGTTTTGTTTTAGCTCTGAATGCTTTAACTGATAATGCCATAAAAATCCTAGGACAAGGAAGTTGTACAACTATTATTTCCAATGTTCTAGGAATTTCAGCTTGTTTTAATAAATTAAATATACTTCCACCACATAATTTATGACTACTTTAAATTTATAGAGGATGAGAAGATGATATTCTGTGGCTTAGTTTCCTAGGATTTATTTGTTTACATACCAAAAGAACTGTTTCTCTGCTGTACCAGCAACACAAGATGTAAACTATAAGAACTATAAAGATACCAAAACTAAACACCACATCAGGGAACAAAGGTCTTAAAAAAAAACCAAATGAAGTTAATAATTTGGAATTTGATGGAAACTCCAATATCAAATTTGATTTCTTCAAATTCTATAGCTAAAAACAGTTGAGTAGAAGGTCTGGTACATCAGGATTACATCAACATCCAGGCTTCTCAGATCTGAAACAGACAAATGACTCCTCAGCAATGGATTGAATAATAAACTTTTCTAGAAAACCACAAAGCAAACTTTGTTTTTCTTCCCAACTACTAATAAATATTTAATCTATACATTAAAAATAAGTCCAGGCACTCCCAATGGCATTATCTTAACATTCTCCAATTTTATTTGTAACTTTGATTAAAATTAATTTGAAAAGATGAGGCCAATCTTCATTTTACAGCAGACTAAAAGTCCAATGAAGAATATTTCCTTCCTTCCTTCCTTCCTTCCTTCCTTCCTTCCTTCCTTCCTTCCTTCCTTCCTTCCTTCCTTCCTT
>JANHFL010007307.1:8619-20188 GCA_032468155.1 Oxyrhabdium leporinum
TGTGAACAATCAGGTTAAATTACACCTGTTTATTGTCTGACTAGTCTTTGTAACAATGTGAAAATATTTTCCCCCAGTTTTCAAGATATTCTAGCTATTTATTTATATACAATGCCAGGATATAGATGGTTGTTTTATTATGCAGGTAGTCCTTGATTTACAACCATTCGCTTAGTGACTGTTCAAAGTAGAATGGCACTGAAAAAAGTGACTTATGACCATTGTTCACACTTTTGACCACTGCAACATTGTTCACACTTTTGACCACTGCAACATCCCCATGGTGACATGATTTAAATTAAGATGCTTGCCAACCAAATTACATTTATGACAGTTGCCGCATCCTGAGGTCATGTGATCCCCTTTGGCAGCCTTCTGACAAGCAGAGTCAATGGAGAAGCCAGATTCACTTCACAGCCATGTTACTAATTTAAGAACTGCAATGATTTTACTTAACAACTGTGGCAAGAAAGGACATAAAATGGGGCAAAACTCTGTTAATTATCTCACTTAGCAACAGAAATTTGGGGCTCAGTTGTGGTCATAAGTCAAGGACTACTTGTAGTAGAAAGTTGGGTCTAATATAAGTGAAGGAGTGCAGGTCAGATACCAGAATGTTTCCGTTTCAATAATAATTACTATAATTATATATTATTAAAGTATTCCTTAAAATGTATATCTCTGCTTTTTTAAAGCCAGTTCCATTCCAACTCTTCTTGCAGCAATCAGTCAATACAGGTAGTCCTTGACTTACGACCACAATTGGGAACCATAGTTCCATTGCTAAGTAAGGTGGTTGTTAAGTGAGTTGTGTCCGATTTTACAATCTTGCCATGGTTGTTAAATAAATCACCTTCCCAACCTGCTTCTGACAAGCAAAGTCAATGAGGGAAGCTGGATTAATTTAACAACCATATGATTCACTTAACAATTACAGTTTCACTTAACAACTGTGGCAAAAAGGTCATAAAAAGAGGTGTAACTCACTTAACAGCTGCTTTACTTAGCAATAGAAATTTTGGGCTCAATTGTGGTCATAAGTTGGGGACTACTTGTAGAGATATAATAAGTTCATATTCAAATATAAACGTAACAATCTCTCTGCCCTTCCTGGTGGTCCCCTAACTACACCTCAAGATCCACACCTTACTATTCCCCCAGGAATTTTTTTCTAATAATATATAAAATAAAACTGTGAATAATTCCCCAATACATATTAATGACTGTAAGGAACACAGACTCCTTAACCTTAATAAAAAATGTTTCATTTTAATTCCTTAGCCCGGGACATCAAGATTGTAAAACCGTTGGAAGATGTTGAAGTGAACGAAAAAGAAAGTGCTTCTTTCCTTTGTGAAATTTCACATGATGATGTCCAAACCCAGTGGTTCAGTAACAAAAACAAAATCCGGGCTGGAGAGAACATCAAACTACGTCAAGAAGGTAGGAAGAAGAGAATTTAAAAGTGATGTCTCTGAGCTTGGTTGTTTGTTGCAGACATCGCATGAGCCAACTAGGTAATGTCACCCATGTGAGGGAGTATGGACTTTGCTTCCTTTTTATATACAGCTGTTTCCCCTGGCCAGGTTGGTGGCTTGTTTATTTCTTTGGGAGCTTCTTGATTAGGGTATTGTTTTCTGTTTGATTGTGTGGGGTTAATCCATGCTTATCTTTGTGTGGGATCCTTTGTGTTGTCTGAGTTTGGTCATTTGCTTGCAGACATTGCATGAGCCAACTACGTGACGTCATCTATGTGAGGTAATGTAGGTTTGTTCCCTAATTATATATAGTAGCTTGCTTTGCCACTGTTGCTGGAAGCATGTTTTTCTTTTTGGTGGTTCCTTGATTAAGGTATTGTTTTCTGCTTGATTGTCTGGGGTTAATCCCCGCTTACTTGGGTTTCTCTTTCTGTGGTTTTCTTGGTACTCTCTGAGTTTGATGGTCTGCTTGCACATGTTTCATGATCCATAATAATAATAGGATGTTTATGTTTGATGATGCTAAAGGTCTGGTTGCAGGATGTAAGCTAATTCAAGTTAAGTCACCTTTTGTGATTGACTGATGGCCATTGACAAAATCCTTGTCGGTCAATTGCAAAAGGCAACTTTATTTGGAACAGCTTCCATGCTATGACGATAACAACAACATCTGCCTATCCCAGATCCTTGGGAAGGACGCAAGAGGGAGACAAAAGACAAAATTCAGTCTGAATATGTGGCTGATGGTACAACCAATATTAATAATGCATCATTGCCATTGACAACATCAATTGCAGAAGGCAGCTTGACTTGGAACAGTTTACAATCTGTGACAGGGCCTTTAACACCATCAAGCATGCACATCTGCCTATCTCAGGTCCTTGGGAGGAATTTGACAAGAGGACAAAAAGACCAAATTCAATCTGAACATCTGGCTGACTGTGTGACAAGTAATACAAACATGCAGTACAGATAGTCCTTGACTTACGACCATAATTGAACCCCAATTTTTTCTTGCTATGTGAGACATTTCTTTGTCCCATTTACAATCTTTCTTGCCACAGTTGTTAAGTGAATAACTGCACTTGTTAAACACAAGGTTGTTAAGTGAATCTGGCTTCCCCATGGTCTTTGCTTTTCAGAAGTTTGCAAAAGATGAACGAATGACCCATGACACTGCAACTGTCATAAATATGAGTCAGTTGTCAAATATCTAAATTGTGATCATCTGAGCATTAATATTCTGCAATGGTTGGAGGGTGTAAAATCGGATCATGTCACTTTTTCCACTGCCATTATAAGTTCAAATGGTCACTAAATGAACTGTTACAAGTTGTGTACTCCCTATATAATGGCAGCAGTCACCACCAATAACACTCAAGGGTTCTTTTTACTCCCTGACCCCTCATCCCCAGAGAAGCAAGGAGCAATAACCATAATCCTCTCCTTCCTTGCTGCTTAAGAAGCTTTTAAGAAGAAATTGGATAGTCATTTGTTTGGAATGGTATAGGTTCTGAGTAGAGGTTTGGACCAAAAGACCTCCAAGGTTCCTTCCAACTCTTGTTCTGTTTTTCTGTTTTTCTGCTATTCTGTTATTTTGTTATTCTGTTGTGGGTTCTCCATCACTGAAAGTTTTCAAGAAGATATTGGACAAACATTTGTCTGAAATAGAATAGAGTCTCCTGCTTGAACGGGGTTTGGACTAGAAGACCTCCAAGGTCCCTTCCAACTCTGTTATTCTGTAACCTTGGTTGTTCCTTAAACGAGGAGTTGGTTCTGCCAAAGTGAGTGGCGAGCTTTTGTCTTAATGTGGATGACTTTTACCTGTTTGATGGATGAATCATGGTTGACCTATAACTTGGAAACTGTCTTTTTGTATGTAGGGAAAAGTCACACGCTGGTTTACCGCAGTGTGGAGTTGCAGGATTCCGCAGAAATAAAATTTGTGGCTGAAGCTGCAGAATCTCAAGCTCAACTTAAAGTCAAAGGTAAGGAGTGACTTCATAATTCAGTGAATTCATTTTTCCCCCCAAAAAGTGTATTTTCAAACTAGCTACAGATTGTCCTTGCCTTATGACCACAATTGAGCCCCAAATTTCTGTTTCAGAGCAAGACAGTTGCTAAGGAAGTTTTGTCGCATTATACGAACTTTCTCACCACAGTTGTTAAGAGAATCACACAGGGAATCACACAGTTGTTAAGGGAATCTGGATTCCCCATTGAATTTGCTTGTAGAAGGTCACAAGAGGGGATCACGTGACCCTGGGACACTGCAACTATCATAAATATGAGTCAGTTGCCAGGTGTCTGAATTTTGATCATATGATCATGGCACTGTTGTGATGGTTGTAAGTGTGAAAAATAGCAACAGCAATAGCACTAGCACATGGACTTATATAGCGCTTCACAGTGCTTTCCAGCCCTCTCTAAGCGGTTTACAGAGTCAGCCTCTTGCCCCCAACAATCTGGGTCCTCATTTGACCCACCTCGGAAGGATGGAAGTCTGAGTCAACCTTGAACCTGGTGAGGATCGAACTGCCAAAGTGCTGGCAGTCAGCAGAATTAGCTGCAGTACTGCATTCTAACCGCAGCGCCACTGTGGCTCTTAGAAATATATTGCAGCCAAACTCCATAGCCTGTAACGGGTGGAGGGGGTGGGTGATGGATGGTGGGTGTGGTCCTCAGTTCTTTCTCTGGGGTGATTCCTGAAGTTCTGCTTGCTCTATGGATGTTTCCTCAGTCCACTGCACGAATCAGCGACACCTTTGAGCTCCATCCTGTGCGCATGTCCATCACCAGTCATTCGCATGCCTTTGCAACCCTGACCTTCTCACCACAGGCCATGCAAAACTACCAGTGCATTTTTGAAGCTTCAGTAGATGCAATGCCCAGGTAATTCCCAATTGGCTGCG
This sequence comes from Oxyrhabdium leporinum, assembly GCA_032468155.1. Lineage (NCBI taxonomy): Eukaryota > Metazoa > Chordata > Lepidosauria > Squamata > Cyclocoridae > Oxyrhabdium > Oxyrhabdium leporinum. The sequence continues at coordinate 13,010 of JANHFL010007307.1, forward strand.
GAAAGGGGCATGTTTCTTAATCTGCACATAAGAACAATGCTTTCTCTTGTCTTTCAGTGTGGTTGCCAGATCAAGAGCTCTGTCCTTTGAAGTCAGTGGAGATGGCAGCCTTCCTCAGATCTCCATTGTGCGCCCTGTTCTTCGCAATAAAAAGGGAAACCCGCTCCTCCTCTTCCGAAAGCTCCTCTTAGGTCACACAGAGGTGCTTCCCTTTGTCCTTCAGAACAGCGGCAGCCTTTTAGTCCAGGTAGCGGCCAGTGCTCAGAAAAGCAATCACAGATTCGCAAGGGGGTCTTGAGGGGGGATACTTAGAGCACCACTGTGGCAAAGACAGTGCTCTCTCTGCCATCTTTCCTTGCTGGACTACTAGTGCTGCTCACTTGTTTCCACCTGTTTGGGAGCTGCCCTATTTCCAGGGATCATAAAACAAGGGCAACTGAGATGGGATTGGATGGGGGGGGGAGGTAAAAGGACAAGGGAAGGCAGACTGGGGGAATCCAATGTTCCTGATGTGGCCTACAGGCTGCCAATTGAAAGCAGAGCTGTGGGAAGCTTTCTGAGACTCAAGACTCTGCCCTAAAAAATGTTGGGTGCTGAATAACTATGAGGAGAGCTAGACAATATCAGAGGTTTCCTTACCATGTTCCTCAAGGCCTTCAACAGTGGCAGGGCTTCTAATGCCTTGAAAAGTTCCTAAAAATTCATGGGTACTTTTGGAGAGTATGCTTCTGCCTTGAAGGTAGCCTTCACTGAACTATACTGCACAGTCAAACATCAGTGGAGGAAATATTTAGATCATAAAATGCTTTATAATAAAGTTATGTCATGAAATGATTTATAAAGTTTGCCAAATTTCAGTTCCATGGAAGTCATGGGTCCCATTTCAGGGCGCTTATATCTCCATTGCTCCCTCTCACAGTTGTACCTGGATATGTCCGATGAGAGTGGGGCGTTCACCCTGAGGCCCAGGCCCACCACCCAGTGCATTTACCTCTCTTCTCAGAACGAGGAGAGCGAGCCCAGTGATGGAGGTAAAAGCTGCCTCTCTGCCTGGGGCAAGGGATGAGGGCCGAGTGTGAGTGTTGTGCTAGCTGCCTTTGGGCCGCTATTGATCTCTGCTGCAGTGCAAGGGAACTCTCCATGCTTTTAGCATTCATGCTTACTCTTTGCATCTTTGTAGTCCGGAAACCACACACGGCTTCCTTGGTGCTGCACAACGGGGAGGCAGCTGAGTTGGATGTGATTTTCCAGCCCAGCTTGGTCCAGCGGGTGGAAGGGCTGATCCACCTCTCTATTGTGGACAACCAGTATGAGGAAACCAGCATCCAGATGGTTGGCGAAGGCTACCAGGATAACGTCACGCTAGACAATGTTCATAGCCCAGTGGCCGATGCAGAGGACATTGAAGGGCAGCTGGATGAGAACACAGGAGAGGGTGAGTCAGCCTGAGAAACTGTAGAGGATGTGGAAGGCGGGTGGGAAAGGCCCTTCTTGTTCCCCAATGCTTGTAGGACAAAGGGCCCAAATCGCTTGTTCCTTTGCCCAGCAAGAGGGCGTCCACCACCAGGAGACCCAGCCTTACTCTGAGGAGGCTGGGCCAGGCCGCTTCCACCCATTTTCCTCCTCCTGAAAGAGAAGAGGCCCGAAAGTTGGAGGTTTTCTCTCAGTTCATCAACTGAACGCTTTTCCTCTCCCTCCTTAATTCACAAACTGGCCAAATCGGATGCCGTCCTTGATGGGAAGGGTGGGGGATACGCGACTTGAGGGTCAGGCAAGGCCAGCAGAGCCTGTGGTGCAGCATCCCTCCTTCCGCTTCGCTTGGTCTTGCCAGCACAGGGGATGGGAAGGGCTCTGGGTGCGGTTGCCGGAGGGGTGCAGACCACTCACTCTCTTCTCTGACAGCAATGAGAATGGACCACATCCAGTTTGGAGATTGCCACATTGGGAAGCTGTATCAGGCTGCATTCACAATCACAAATCACAGCAAGTTGGACGTGATGAGATTTGAATGGCCTGCTGTGGGCCCCTGCCAGTTCTCCCCACAGGTAGGCCGGTGCCCCTCCAATTGCCAGATCCAAATGCGATTCCTAATTTTGGCAGGCCTGGGACATCCCATGTTTGGTCCTCAGATGGATCTGTGGCATCCTCGGGGGCCTATGGGGGGGGGAGGGTTGCCTCTGAAGGGAGAGGAAGAGACGTCAAAGCATGTATTTTGACCCTCCCAACCCCCCCAATAGTTAAAACATGGATCAGAACAGTTTGGTCCCATCCACTGGAAGGGAGGCACAAATGAGGTACTGGGGTTCCATATTCCCATTCATAATTTAACAGGGCTTTTTGTCATGTCACTCAGCAATTACCTGACTTTTCCAGAGAGATTGTTTGTTTTTCAACTACAGTTTGAGAGCAATGGTAGCTCTTCCTAGATAAGGAAGTGCAAGGGCAAGCCTCTTCCAGATTGCTGCCAAGAAAAATAGGTGAACGTATCTGTGAAATGGCCTGGAGCCAATGAATGCTGATGAATATTTCCTTGATTCTCAGAATTTTGTCCGTCTCAAACATTTGAATACTTTTCTCTCCAGGTTGGCCATCTCCATGCAAAGTGCACTAAAAACATCATTCTGGCTTTGAAGTCCAGCCTGCCCATCACCCTCCAGGAGCAGCTCCTCAGGTGCAAGGTGTCCAGAATTGCCTTCCAGTGCCCTGCTGACCAGGTCCCGGACTGGGACAATCGCTTGCATACTGTCAAATGGGTGGATGTGTCAAAAGGCATCACAAGTATACGTCCAGCCAAAAAGAAGGTAAGAAACCAGAATCTAAGAGTTGTGCCAACCACCCTTCCTATATGGCCATCGCTGGGGAAGCAGCCACTGTAGGGCCCTCATTGCCACCCATCCGCTGCCTTCAGTGCATCTTCAGCACATTCAGCACCTCTGATTTCATGGATCTAAAGTACCGTATCTGGCTGCTGCTCCTGCTGCTGCTGCAAAAATCCTGGTTATTTCTGTGCCCCCTTCCTACCTTATCTAAGGGCCATCCAGACATGGCAAGCTAAGTGTAGGGTCTGCGTAGTCGCTATAGCATGGAAGGAAAAAAGGAGGGAGGGATAAGAGAGCCAGCTCTGCTTCACCTCCTTCTTCGCTGGTGCTCCTGAGGCAACTGCCATCACAGCCACAGTGGCATGTACAGAGAGCACAGCCTTTCTAGGACTTTGCTGGTGGTTGCTCTTTCTGGCCTCATCTGCTTGTCTTGGAGCAGCCACCAAACAAGAGACTTCTGCCCGCAGCACTGATAATGGGCACCAAGCCTTCTGGACTGCTTCTGACCCTTCTGCTTTTGGGGTAGGTGATAGAGACTGATCCAGAACCTGCTCATATGACTGTGGAGGAGGGTAGCCAGGAACTGGTGCTTCGAGTGAGTGCCAACGTTGACTTTGCCCAGTATAAAATGGATGCGGATGCCGTGTACTTCAAAGACACGTTGCTCTTCCAAACAAGGGTATTCACGTGAGTAAGATGAGATCAAATCAAATATCATGATCAAGAAGACTGCCTTCACTGACATCCTCTTTGCATCTGACTTTGATCCATCAGCCCCCACAGCCACCTCCTTTGTATCTCCTTTCTTATATATCTCAGCTCTGAGCAGAGCCTTCATTTCCTCCCTGCTCTGTTGCCCTCTCAGGATGGAGCTGTCCAACACGGGGAATGTGCAACTGGAGTATTCCTGGAAAGTAGTCATGGAAGAAGGTGGAAAGGCTGTCAACTTTGCTACTGAACTTTTGTCAACAAGCCCAGAAGGTACAGCTTTCTCTGCCCCTTTTCCTCTTGCACTTCCTTCCCTAACAATCACCTGTTGCAAGAACTTTGGTGCAGATCTTTTGTTTTGTGTTTATGCATTGTCTTCCACCATCCTTTGTGCCTTACAACAGTCTCTGAAGAGGCTATTGCAAATTTGGACTTCAGTTCCCAGAATTCTCAATGAGGATGAGAATTCTTGTTGTCTAGGATGTTCTGGAGCAGAAATCAAAACTCTGGAGGATACTGAAACTGGGGAAACCAGCTCTGGAATATCAGTTGCAGGGGATGTGGTTTGCTGTGAGTTTAAACTAGAAAATACTTCTGTCAGTAGATGAATCTTTCAATATATGATTCATTTTAAAGCGAGCAAGTTTCCTCAGTTTAATATCCTACAGACTGGGAATTTCTGGAGGAAACCATTTTGGGAAGCAAACAGAAGGTCAGTCCAAAGAAAGTATAGTATTTGAAAAAGTGTTGTGTCAATAAACTGTTCCTTTTGACAGGGGACCCATCTAGAGCATCAACTGTTTCCATCAAGGTCCAGCCTAGCCGGCCCTTCAGCCAGCTGGGAAGCCTCCTGGAGAGTTTCTCTTCCTACGTCTTCCCAGTAGTCACCCGCCCTCCATTCTTCATGGAGCCCAGCAGTGGGAAGATCCTTCCAGGGAAATCTCAGTCCCTCCAAGTGAAATTCTCTCCCCAGGAAGTAGGAGAGTTTGAGGGTCGGTTACTCTGCAGGTAAGAAACTATCTCATCCAACCATGACAGGCACATTTTATAGCAAAATAGGTTAAATCTTGGCCAGGAAGGTGCAGCTTTCTCTCCACAATTCTGTCCTTTTGCCCTGGCAATGTTATTACTGCCATGTTGAGTCCCCCCTGAATGTATTGGTGAGAGAGGACATGAAGAGCAAAAGGTGGCATCTCACCTTGAGAAAATTAATTCCTATTATGTAAACCAAACTTGTCTGGAGCAACATTTGGAGTATTATATGGAACTGACCGAATTCCTTACCCTTTTGTTGGTGGTGTGAATGTGGAGCTACCAGATTACTCATGTTTCGTGCCAACATTTTGAATGTTAGAAGTTGGTTGGGCTTCATGGCTGACAAGAATCGAATGGATTCTAAGCCTTAAGGTTGCTGTGGGGATGAAAAAGTTAAGTCAGAAATAATAAGGGTTCTCCAAGGAGGTTAAAATATGGTAGAGTGAAAACCTGAATAGGAGGAATTCTTAGCCAAGTTGCTGTGGATGGCCTCACTCAACTCAGCATTTCCCAAAACTGACTGCAGTTTTGAAAAAAGAAAAAACCAGTTGCATCATCACATGCCTGACTTTGTTCCTCTGCAGAGAAGCATTCCAGAACATTCTGTCACTCTCCATGTTTTGGTGGGAAGTCCTCACTATGATTACTTTCCACAGATCCCTTTTGATTTTATCAGAATTCTCTCCGAGCTTATTTTTAAAACTTCAGTGTTTGTGTTATCTTTCTCATATCCATCCTTGGTCTGTGTTTCCTTTTGGTTGCAATGCATTTTTGTGCTGAAATTTGGCTGGATGTTATAAAATGCTCTTCAGGAGATTGCTGTGTGTGGAAGGAAGAGTAACCCATTGAAGCTTGTTTCTGGCAGTTACTTTACCTTGGAGGAGATAAAAAAGTTACAACCTATTTTGGTGTCAACACTTTACTCTTGAAGGGCATAATGATCAAGCATCCCAAGCTAGGAGCAACTGGTTCAGGCAATAATACTTTGATCCAAACTGTATGGCATCTCAAATCTCAGTCCCTGACATGACACAATTACAGCCCCCCTTTTTGACACCTTTCCTCAGTGGACTCATTTTGATCTTCACAGGTGACACTAATATATATTAGGTCTTTCTGTAATTCTTTCTGCCCCTTCCTTGTTGCCTAGTAATAATGGGTCAAATGGAGAGAACAGAAGAGGAATTTCAGCTCCTTGTTCCCACTTCTGTGGATGAAATCCAGGATTACTGTCACAGTCTTCATATCCTCCGGGATTCTCAATAACATTCCAAATGATGTTCTTGATCCCCCTCCCAAGCTAGGATTGCCTCTCCTGATTTTTTTCCCCATATCACCTGATCAACACAGCATTAAAGAACAAGAACCTGTAAAATCTGGTTTTCTGATCCTCTTCTTGAAAGAGGTCATTCCCAGCATCTGAGTTACTCATGACTACTGTCATCATTCAGCTTCTGGGAGTGCAATAGATTTCCTCCTGGGGGTTATTTTATAAGATCACTTTCACCATATTGACGTTGGTCACATCACCAGGTCTGTGAATGCTTTTGCAGTTGGGTAGTAATTCCTCTGTATCAACCTGTAACAGTCTTTAAAAACAAGAATAGCTATCCCAGTGCCTTCAACAGGGACCTGCTAAATCCTCCCGAGAAACATTTGATCTTGTGTTTTTTTTTAATGTACTAACTGCAGAATTGGCCTCATCTTCCTCTTTAGTCTCCTTTCTCTCCAACTTTGGCTCATCTGTCCTCAGCCTCAATTTTCTGTCCTTTAAAATTTCAACCCTCTTAGAATGTTGCAGTCAGAGTTCAATAGGTAAGATGCCAAACCATTCTGCTTCTTTGGATCTAGAAGATTATGAAATGGATTTAGAGCCTGCATCTTCCTCTTTTCACTTGTCAGCCTTGCGAGGTAGTCCAGAGAAAAAGCACATCCAAAGAACTAGCTGTAGTTTATTCTAAGGTTACATTAATAGAATCTGGCAAATCTAAAAGTATACTTCTCTCCTGTTGCCTTTTTGATTATGTGCTGTCAAATCATTTTCTACTTTTAGCAACTACATAGAGAGATTTTTTTCCATAACAACCTCTCCCTGACGCATTCCTTCAATTCTCCCAGCAGTTCACTCATCGCCACTGTAACTGAGTCCTTCCACTTTGCTGCTTCATATTTTTCTTCTCTTTCCTGCCACCCTTCTCAGCATCAGAACCTTCTACACTTTTTGCATAAAGTCTCCAGAGAAGGATAATTTGAGCCTGGACATACCTGCCTCAAGTGAAAGCTCTGGGTTGATTTGGTCCGTGATCGACTGATTTGTGTTCTGGACTGTCCAGGATCTTCTCAGGACTCTCCACACCACAACAAACTCCAAAAACACCAATATCTGTCCCAATTAACAGACAGATTAACAGAGTTGGAAGGGACCTTGTAGGTCATCTAGTCCAATCCCTCACACAAGCACGAAAAATGGTGCACATTTCTGACAAATGGCAGTCCAATCTCTTCTTGAAAGTCTCAAGTGATGAAGCTCCCACAACTTCTTTTTTTTTTCCAATAAATTTTTTATTTTATTTTAATACAAATCTTCCATTACACGGTGTGTCGTCTGGGTACAAAT
>JANHFL010007307.1:20288-33310 GCA_032468155.1 Oxyrhabdium leporinum
CCACACCACATCCTTGAAAGTTATGGGGGAAACTCCAGAGATCCTATTCTTGGACCTCCACCCTGACTAACACAATCCAGGGCAGAAACCAAAAGCAGCAGGTGCCCATCCAACAAGATAACAGTATTAATTTCAATCTTTTCAACTACATATTTTCCAATTGTTCCATCTACACGTTATGACCAACATTTTAAGCCCATTTTATTATATATTTTTCACTTGTTCTTTGTGTTTCAAATTTCAATAAATTTTTATATATTTTAACAATTACATTTTCATCATTTGTTCACAAGTCTATTTCAAACTCAGTCTTATAATGTTCATAAACGTCACATCTAGCATTATGATTTTAAAATCCACAATAACCTTAACTCTGTCATACCACAAATACCTATGCAACCAAAATTTCAGGTTAGCTCCCCCTTTTGATAGTCCAATAGGCCCTCAAGCCTTGCTTGTTACCAGACCTAGGGCACCCAGAGATCTGCTTAGCTATCTATTGTTGAAGTAGCCATTCTTATCCTTTCTACCTATGGTTTCTATTTGATTTTTGTAATATTTATTAATATAAATTTTTATGTTTTATATGTTTCTTTTTTACATTTGTTGTTTTATTTACTTGTTGTGTACACCCCAGAGTAACTTTTGGTGAAATGGGCAGCAGTATAAGTTTGATAAATAAGTAGATAGATAAGATGATTTTAAGTAGATTGTAGAGAAATCTAGCTACAAGCTTTGGAAAATGATGTCGCAATTACCAGAAGAAAGCATGTATCTGACATGATCAAATCTTGCTTTCTTGCTTTATTCCTTTTTTTAAAGGCTAGGAAATGTCTGTAATAAATTGTGGAAAATGCCCTAGACATAAAGTACCTTAAGTTCAATCAATCATTTCTCAAACTATCCCACAATGTGATTGATGTTAGTTAGCAAGGCAGTTTAGTATGGGCTTCTCATCCAAGAAGCTTCTTCAGCTTTGACAGGATAGTGGGGAATGGAGCCGAAGGAGCTGCTGTCAGAGCTGAAGAAGATTCTTGGATGAGAAGCAAAATGTCTTCAAAAGAAGAAACAAGGAAGTCCAGTTGCCTCCTGAAAAAGTTATGGGACAACCATAACCTGGATGACTGAGATGGTTGTTAATTAACTAGGCAAACTCCAGCTAAGGAGCTAATTATGTGATCCTGGAAAAAAAGTAGCAGTTGCTACGTGAGCATCTATATGCTTTGAAGCATCTTTTCTCCTTTGAATTCAAAGCACCACACAGCCCAAATATTTAGTATTGAGAAAAGATGATGAGAGAATATGGTTATACAACCAGTACCTGAACAGATGCCATACAGATGGATAAAACCTACTACCTCGTTCAACAGGGCATGATATCAAACAATGGATTTAAATTACACAAAAGTAATTACCAGCTGAAAGTTAAGCAGAAATCATTAGGAGTCTGGTAACACCTTTTCTGACTAACAAATTGGCATAAACTTTCATGAGGTAAGGGTGATTTCATCAGATATATGTAGCTCACAAAAGCTTATACCTTTAATTGTTGGGAAAAGTGCTATCAGATTCTCCTGATTTTGGGCTACCATAGACTAAAAAGGGCTCTACTGGATATTAGTAGTTAACAGGAAAAGCTATTTGACAGCTGAACCGTTTTCCAGGGAGGCTAAAAGAAGTGGTAGAAAACAACCTCATGAGTGTTTTCTGATGGGGAGTTATTTGTAAGAACTCCCAGAGGATGTGCCCATTAGTTTAAAAAGTTGGGATCTCCAGTTCATTGGATGGTAGGCAGGTTTCTCCCTGGGCTGATCCTTCTGACCTTTCATCATACAGGTGCTTAGCAAATACCAGCCATGGTATTTCAATGATCAAGTGGCTGGATTTTTCAAAGAATACCAAAACATCATATTCCTCACTGTAAAGGTCAGTGAACAATTATCATCGAACAGTCGTTCTTGTCAAGGCTCACATCAAAGAGGCCAAAGTCTCTCTTTTCCCCTATTCATAAAAGCTAACAATGCTTACTTTACTAAGTTGTTTTTCAAGGCACAGTGGCCCTTGTGTAGTAGAAAAAAGTAATTTTCAATCCCTGGAAAGAACCTCTATGGCAAAGTGGAAACGTTTTAATTCTCCCACTATTACTGAATACTTACTTGTTATAAAGGCTGCGGCTGTGAAAAAACCCTCCAATCTCAGCTTTATGAAAGAACTTGTGGAAAACAGCTCTGGCACGGATCACCAGAAACAATGGGCTGACTTTTCACACTACACTATACCATAATAGCAATAGCACTTAGACTTATATACAGCTTCAGTGCTTTGCAGCCCTCTCTAAGTGGTTTACAATCAGCATATTGCCTCCAAGAATCTGGGTCCTTTTACTGACCTTAGAAGGCTGGAAGGCAGAGTCAACCTTGAGCTGGCGAGACTCAAACTGCCAGCAGCAGAAAGAATTAGCCTGCAATGCTGCTTCTAATGCAGCTTATTTGGTTCAACTTTGTGGGATGTGTGAAACAAGGTATTTCGTTCCAGGAATCAATTACAATAACATACAGGTAGTCCCCAACTTACAACAGTTCATTTAGTGATGTTGAAAAATCACAATAGTAATGAAAAAAGTGACTTATGATAATTTCTTACACTTACGACTGTTGTAGCATCCCATGGTCATGTGATCAAAATTTGGCCGCTTAGCAACTGACTCATATTTATGACAGTTGCAGTGTCCTGAGGTCACATGATCACCTTTGTGACCTTCTGATAAGCCAAGTCAACAAGGAAGCCAGATTCACTTAATGACTGTTACTACTATAACTGCAGTGATTTGCTTAACAACCATGGCAAAAATTGTCATAAAATGGGGCAAAATTCACATAACATTTCGCTGAGCAACAAATTTTGGGCTCCATTGTGGTCGTAAATCGAGGACTATCTCTATAGGGTAGATAGTCCTCGAATTATGACAACAATTGGGACCGGGTTGTCATCGCTCAGCCATCTGGTTGTAAAGCGTGACATCACATGACCGTACTGCTTAGCGATCGCAACCCCGCCAGTCCCGACCATTGTCCTAACCCCAAGACAGACGGGTTGTTCAGCGGGAAGGGAGGGGGTCCCGAGGAAGGGAGCTCAGGCGGGCCGCTCGGGAAGGAGGGCCCTTCTGAGCGGCCTCCCCGCTGACTCTGCCCGTGGGAACCGTCCCTGGTCGCAAAGCAAGCTGGCCGCCTTTCCTCCTGCCTCATCGGCTCGCCTGTTGCCACAGTACAAGCCCGCTCCAGCCCTGGAGATGTTCCGCCGCTTCCTCGTGCCATCCAGCCACGCCTGAGCCGCTCGCCGGAAAGAGCCCTCACCGCTCCCCCGCCAGTCAATAAAAGGCCCCGCCCGACCTCGCTGCTTCGTGCTCTCACTCTGCTCGCCCCGCCCACCTCGCCGAAACCAGGCGCCCTTTCTGAAGGAGACCCCAGCTTCCCGTCCCGCCTCCGCCCGTTGCGCACGCGCGTCTGCCCTCGCGACTGACGCGATCGCTTCCCAGCGCTGCGCTGCGATTGGCCTCGCCGGGCTCGATACTTAAACTGTCCAATCACAGCCATATCCCAACTCCGCAAGGTCTTCTGAGTTTAATCGTCCCCGCCCATTTCCCATCCCCGTCAACTTCATGAGGGGATCTTTGCGGCCCTCCGTCGACGAGAGTGCAAAGGCGACATCGGGGTGCCCATCTAGGGATTGGGTAGAAAACTGGAGGCGGACTGGAGCACCAGCCGGGACGGGTCTCTGATTGGTCAAAGCTATTTCCGCGCAGGCGGATTCAGCATCAGGGCCAGGTCCCGCCTCCTTGCTTTGCGTCCTGCGCAGAGGAAGACGGGAAGAGAAAGGCCGCGACGTGAGCGCGCGGCTCAGGTCGCCATTTTGTTTGGGGACCAGCTCGAGAGCTGACTAGGGAGAACGCGAGCGGCTAGTCCGGCGCCTGGTGTGGCCCGAGACCTCTCGCCCCGAACCAGCCGAGGTGAGCTCCACGCCTGGGCCCCAGGCTGGAAAGTGGCGGAAATTCAAACGCGCCGGGGGAGGGAAGCGGTCTGCCGGCCATTCCGGACGTTTCGCCCGACGCAGCTGAGCGGGGAGGCCTCTGCGGCGGCCCTTCTTTCGGATCCCGGGTGGCTGCCGGGAGGTCGGACGTCCCACGTGGCAGCGGCGGGCCAGGCCCTGCTCCCCGGGGCCGCCGCTGCCCTTCTGTCGGGCAGCACGTGGCGGTCTGGGACTCTCGGGGGCCGCCGCCGCCTCAGGCCCGAGAGTGCCTCGAGCGGTTGGGCGGACGCGGCTGGTGGGGCCGCTTTCTCGGCGGGACAGAATTCTTCCTCCCGGGCGGTTCCTGCAAGGCTCCAGGAGGAGATGTGCCGGGAAGTTCAGCCCTTGGACGCGTCAGTCAGAGCCCCTCGTTCCCTACAATTCTGGGTGCGCAAGGCGCGTCTCTCTTCGGGGGGGGGGGAGGGGGGAGATATTGAGCTCGCCGAAGAACTTCGGCAAGTGGCGATTGAAGGTCTTGTGCCCGTGAACTTGCAAGGTTGTAAGACAAACGGCAGGATTAAAAAGAACCGGTTCCAGTCTCGGCCCTGCAACTGCTGCTAATTTTCTTGATTGAATGAGGTTTCTGTTGTAGGATTCTAGCACACAGAATAGTTTTTAATCTAGAGTTTATGGACATGGATAAGAGAGCCAGTTTGGTCTAGTGGTTACATTAGAAAGCAAGAGAGACCCAGAGTTCCAGTCCCGCGATAGCCATGAAAGGCAAGTGGGTGAATTTGGGCAAGTCACAGCCCAACTCACTTTATTGTGGGGAAAATAGGAGAAAGGTGTGTTGGATATATTCTCCGCCTTATTTGTAAAATCAATAAATGCAGGATACAAATAAGAAAAAGAAGCTGTAAATTGGAAAGCTGTTGATTCAGATCTGGGCTCTGCTATAGTTTCTTTGGTAAAAAAATAAGTCTTGCAGTTTTATTTGTAAACATGGTGGAAGAATTTATAACATTCGTTTTAATACCTTGCCCTATCTATCATGGTTTGTAACTTAAATCCTATTCTTTCAATGGAAGGATATGTGATTGTCATCTGGATTGCCAGTAATGAGCATTCCTTCAGTTACTATAACGCTCTCTAGGGCTGCCTAGTTAATTGGGCCCATAGAATTGGTTTCTTCCTGTTAATTTGCCTGTAGAGGTCATCCTGAAGGGACAGCTCTTCTGGTAGATTCCAACTTGTTTCTTAATGAAACTGTTGGGAGATTTGTGTGGAACTTAGGGATGAGGTGCCTCTTAACTATGATTATGACAACTAATAATTCTTACTGTTCAATTGTAAGGACTTTATTGTAGGTTAAATACAGTGATTTGGATGAGGCTACACAAGTTATAATTAGAGACAGGTAAGCTAGAAGTTGTGTTGCTGGGAAATTAAGCTTAGTAATTGTGATTTGGCTTATTCTGTATGGTGTCACACTTCCTCTGAGCAAGTAGATCCACGCTCTGGGAATGTACGATTACCAACTTTGCTAGATTTCTAGATACTGGGAAGGAGTGCATTTTTACTATTTTGTTTAATGTTTTAGCTACCTCTGGAAACAGCTGCACATTCTTTAGTTACAATAGGTTTAGATTGCTGAAATACACTCTGCACAGAGAGATATTTCCAGAGTTTCCAGAAGTTCATTTGGTGCTATGCTTGGGCTTGGGCTTCTAACTAATGCCCCACATTAGAATACCTGACATTATGAACGTAGACATATATAGGCATCATGATAGAGTGAACATTTTTGCTGCAATGTTACATTTCCTTGTAATTTTTATTGTAAATGCCTAATCCAGCATCTTTACATCAACACTGCTGTGTAATTGATATTCCTATTGTAATTTTAACCCAATCCCTTTCTTTGTTAGATATGATTTGGCATTGATAAGAATCTACTTAAGAGCAGGTGACTCAAATCATCTCATAGGAAGGTTGCCTGAGATTCATAACCTTTCAGTTATTTTTTGTGATATTTGCAGCAGACCAACCTAATTGTAAGTGTGATATGAAGATTGGGTGTTGTTCATGATGAAGATAATTAAAAATTATTGATAGGTCAGACTGGGCCTCCTGCTTGGGCAGGGTGGTTGGACTAGAAGATCTCCTTTCTAGCTCTCTTATTCTGTGGGGCTTACAGTATATAGAATTTTTCTCTCATGGACAGCAACTTAGCGTCATTAGTGTTTTTTTGTTTGTTCAGTTTGAAAGTAGGCTTGGAATATTTTATGTGGAATTTCAGTGTTCTGAATGTGTCATTTATCAATATTTATATGAAGCCCATTAGATCTTCTAAAACATCAGTATCTTAGGTTCTTGACTACAGAACAGGACTAAGGTTTAGTAGCATCTTTTTCAATGTCCTGATATGTTTTCAATACAAAATATCTCAATTTGAATCCCTAGCAGCTACAGATAGGGTTGGATTTTTTTCCCCTTAAAGCTTTGGAAAGCAGCTGCTAGTTAACATAGACCAAGCTAGATGTCCAGAGTCCAAATCAACATAAGGAATGTTCTGTGTGTTCCCTTGAGTTTTTAGAAGATGTGGTTCCCTCGCATCAATGAAAGCTGCTGTTTGGAAAAATGTTGCTGAATGTTTCATCATGGTATTTTTAAGCATGTTGAATAATTCTAGTTCTTTATGCTTTCTTCCAATTAAGATGAACTGAAATCTTTACAAACATGAAAGCAACTAAGTTCAATATATGTAGTTAGGCAGTTGTTAATTTTGGTTTATAATCTGTGACCATTACAGTTGCCAGGTTTTTAAGAGCCTTTATTCTTTTTGTGAAATGATACCTCTCTTGATGGTAGTAATGCAAATATTGCTGCATTTGACATGTTACTTTAAAAAGAAAAAGAAACTATAGCTTTATGATAAAACCTACATTCTTGAACATAACTGTATGAAGAAGGCTCACAAAGGAGGGAGCCAGAGGCCAGACAACAAATTATAAATAATAGGAATACGCTGTAGATGCTTTGTTGTTTTGAAAAGAAGGAAGGAAATGGGAAAAAAATGTTGTTGTATATGTTGGGGATCATAAAGATAGGAGTGTAAGCCTGAGCATGAAGAGGAGAATCTGAGTAGAAATTCATATTTTCTGGTTTAAGGTCTTTCATTCATAATTCACCTTATACCTTCACTTCTCTGCATATATTCATAAATCCTGCTCCACAAAGGCAGACCAGCTTATACACTTTCCCATTCTCTTAGTTTCATAAATACACAGTGCATCTATCTTTCACATTATTTGGTAATTAATGCTCTTCACATTTACTCATTTTCAAGCCACAATCTTCCATATGCCATACTGTTACTGGATGAAGTCTTAAAATGGTAAGAGAAAGTTTGTGAATCTTTAAAGTCTATAAACTTCCTGTGAGATCAGAACTCAATTTAAGTCTTATTAATAGATAAAAGAGGTTCTGGTGAAACAAACAACATAAAAAACAGTTTTCTATGGCATCCCTTTACAGCACGGGTGTCAAACGTGCAGCCGTCATAAATATAAGTCAGCTGCTAAGCAACTGATTTTGATCACATGACCATGTGGATGCTGCAACAATTGTAAATGAAAAATTGTCATAAGTTACTTTTTTCAGTGCTGTAACTTTGAACAGTCACTAAATGAACTCTGGTAAGTCAAGGACTACCTCTATTGAACATGTTGCGTTCATACTTATATTTGTTGGAAAAAGTACATGAAATGTTATATTTAGCAATTGGTAGCACCTCCTTTTAGCAACAGTGAGTTTAATATTTTTCCCATACATTGGCTTGGAAGAATTTGACCCTTTAACAGAATTACTTTGGATCATACTTGAGGTATCTTGTTGAAGATACTAACCATTTATGCCCATTATGTATTAAATTTGTTTCCAGTATTAATTGTATCTGTGCATTGCGAATATTGAATCCTAGGGCTGGAATGGACCTTGGAGGTCCTCTAGTCCAACCCCTTACCCAAAGCCTTATAAACTATCCCAGACAAATGGTTATCCAATCTTTTCTTGAAAACCTCCAGCGGTGGAATACCCCTGCACAGGAGTTAAGCTGCTCCATTGCTTAATCATTCTTATAGTCAGGAAATTCCTCCTTATTTCCAAGTTGAATCCCTCTTGACGAGCTTCCACCCATTGCTTCTTATCTTGCGCTCAGATGCTACGGAGAATAAATAGACACCCTCTTCCCTGTGACAGCCTTTCAAATATTGGAAGACTGCTATGTTGTTTCCTTTAACCCCCCACTTTACTAGGCTAAACATGCCTATTCCCTTAGCCATGGGGTATCATGAAGACATATTGTCATCACATGATGTATTCCAACTTTTTCCTCCTTTTCTAAAACGGGTGCACATGGCTAGTGCATGACACATCTGGCCCATGGGCCGCGAGTTTGACACCCCTGCCTTAGTCAATCATTTTGGCAGCTGCAACACATTGCTGGCTCATACTTAAGTATTCACTAGGACTCCTATATCCTTCTCATAGTTACAGCTGTTGAGCCAAGTGCCTCCTATTCTATACCTGTTTTTCCTGTCTAGGTGCAGGACTTACTTTTCTCACCACTGAACTTCATCTTGTTGGATAGGGCCTGATACTCAAGTTTGTCAAGGTCCTTCTGAAACTTGAATCTATCTTTCGAAGTGTTCTAAATTTCCCCCATCTTGATGTCATTTGCAAATTTGCTGAGTTTCCCTTCTATCCCCCCATCTAGATCAATATGTAGATGAAGAGTACTGGGCCCAAGACGAAACCTTTAGGTAGCCCACTGCATGCTTCTCTCCATGTAGATGTGGCTCCATTGAGGATCCGCTGAGTGCGGTTGGACAGCCAACTGTGAATCCATCTGGTGGTGAGACACTCTATTCCACATTGTTCTATCTTACCAAGAAGTAGGCTGTGGTTTACTTTGTCAAATGTCTTGCTGAAGTCCAAGTATACTCTATCCACAGCATTTCTCTGATCCAATAATTTAGTCATTTTATCAAATACGGCAATTAAGTTTATCTGGCATGATCTGTTTTTAATAAACCCTTGTTGGCTTCCAGTAATTGCCTTGTTTGTTTCTAGATGCTCACAAATCTGCTGTTTGAGTACCTTTTCCAGGCTTTTCGCAGGTATTGATGTCAGGCTGATTGGTCTATAGTTGCCTGGATCCACTCCCCCCCTCCCCCACCTTTACAGTCTACAATTGCAGACTACCTCCTATGGTTTGGAGACTAAAAGACTTATATCTCTATCCTTTGAATGCCTCCAATCTTTTTGCCTTACTCAATGGCTCTCAGTTTACCAGTATGGATGTCACTCGTGGATGTTTCTGTCAGCATTTGACCCATTGACCCAGGTACCCTGCCAGATGGCTCAACTAGAAAAGTATTTGAGAACATTATTTTATGCAGACAAGACCTCTGTTTATGCCTGCTGTTCTTTCAGCTCTCTCTGGTCACCTGGTGATGAAGGGACAGGTAAAAAGAGTTTCAATGCAAAGGAAGCACATACGTGGGCCTTGGAACATCCTTAAACCCTTGTTTTGCATTCACTCCTCATCCGGGCTTGTTTCTTTCCAGTATGGCTAATCTGAAGCTAGATGAGGAGGGCCCCATTGTTGCTGTGAAAGGGAAGAGTCTCCTTCCATATTGCCACTTTGAGCTGGAAGACTCTGATTACATCACTGCAAACAGGCGCAATTCGGACTTGCGAGGACCAGGAGGGATGAGTCTGGACCCTCAAACGAAAGTGATTGAATTCACCTCTGTGGGAGTCCATGTCAAGAACAGCAGGCGAGTATCAACCAACTGAGGAATGTTCTTTGATTATTTGGAAGCTTCATCATCCAGCAGAGCCATATTCGGCTTTGGCCCTGGGGTGGTTCCCTCCTTTCAATCCTGGGGGTGGAACTTGCCCCCCTTGCCATTGGCCCTTGAGAGACTCTTCCAGACTCTCCTTCCTACACTGGCCCTCCCCAGCTAGATTGTTTGTGTGTTCATCCACACCTTTCCCTTTAAATATGAAACTGTTTTTAGGGGTTCACTTAAGTAAAATTATAGGTGGTTATTTCAATATAGCTTATGGGTCCCTTGTTACTTTATAAAATAACAGTGTGTTATGATGATTTAATTTCTGTTCTTAACACGTGTTTTATTATTTACTTATTTCTTATTTATATGATTTGTATACCCTGGTTTAAGGTATTTGTAGATACATGTACAGATAGTCCTTGACTCACTACCACAATTGGGACCGGAATCTTGGTTGCTGAGCAAAGCAGTCGTTAAGTGAGACATCATATGACTGCTTCGCTCAATGACTGGAATCCCAGCACTTCTGGCACTAGAGACAGTGTGGTAAAGCAAGGAATGTGGGGTGCCTCAGGGGGTTGGGGGAGGCCGAGGCCCAATCCTCTCTGCAGAAACCCAAATGGAAACCACTGACTTTCTGGGGAAGCCCACACGGGAGATTGCAGATAGCAGTTGCATTGGTCGGGGGGCACTTGGCAACTGATCAAAACTGCAAAGTAATTGCCAAGTGCTCAAGTTGCAATCAAGTGACTGTGCTGTGTGTGGGGGGGGGGGCGGTGTATGTGTGCAAATTTTGCAATGGTTGGAAGTGCTTTGGAAGGTTAAATTCAGGATTTTTTATCATGATTTCTGAGTGCTAGTTGGTGTTTCTTGGTAGCTGTTGCACTGTATGTTGTAGATGATTCCTGTTTTTTCCTTCTGGGACTGCCAGGTCTTTAGGTTTACTCAGGGTATTTTGAAGCAGTTTAATTGGTTTGTGTGCTGTGGTTGTAACAGTCGATCGGTGGTTTCTGAGATGTTTTTGATATATGGCAATGTTATTCTTTTCACTGTGCTGCTGGTAGTGTTACAGTGAGTTGAGTAATCAGGCACTTTTTGATACAGTTGCACGGGTACCCATTTTATTGGAAGATATAGAGATGATCTCTTTCCTTTTGCCGATATTCAAGATTGCTATGCTATGTTTGTGTTTATCTAAATAATGTTCTTAAACTGCTTAAACTCTTGTGGGAGGCATGATAGTGGAGCTCTCAGCTGGTGTGGATAGTTTAAGATAGACTTGTGTTTCTCATTGGCCATCAGCTAGGGTTGTGTGTTGTTGTTTTTGTCTCCCCTTGTAAATTTTATTGCTTTAAAGACATTGTTGATGGTCTCGGGTGTGTTCCGTAGTTGATTCTTTTTTATTATGATAAAGGTATACCAGATCCATACTTCGGGTCATATGCTATATTCTAGGTGTTGCATTACGGTGTCCTGAAAACGGTGATCCCATGGCTGTTCCTTTGACTGGTTGATAGATTTATCTGTTGAGCTCAAAATATGTGGTCAGGCAAAGGCTGAGGAGATATGTGTTTGCTTATGTGCATGTGTATATTTAAATTTATTTATTTATTTTTAAATCTTGCACATTTCTCTTTCTTTTGTTGCTTTAGGATTTTGTGATAGTATTTTTTCATATACATTGAAATAACATTGAAATAAAGGTAGAAAAATGGTTATGGAGTATGTTGTTTGGGAATAAGAATTTATGTATGCTTTTCTGTGTGAAAGATGCTGTGTTGTCGTTTGATAACCAATTTTTGCAGCAGATACTAGACTATACAACAAGGAGTATCGATCTAAAAATTAATTCATTGCAGACCGAGGTAATTTTGTTTGACAAGGAAAGTCAAGTGAAAAATTCCCAATTTAAATATTCTTGGCAAAAAAATGGAGTCATAGATGAATTTCTGTACCTCTACAGAATGATTGGTAAAGAGGGAGACACATTGCGATGTCCTGGTAGAGGGACAGTGGTACAAACTCCAACCACCTGTCCTGGTAGAGGGACAGTGGTACAAACTCCAACCACCAACTCCTATGGTGTCTCATAGGGTTGCCTGGTTTGTTAAAGGAAGACAGATCAGAGACTCTTCTGCTTGTGTTATATGGAAGTAGGAATTGGTACATCACGAGAAACATACACACTGAGGAAATGGAACAATTCCATGTAAAACAAGAGATCCAGTCAAGAATATATGAATGATAACTGAATATGGGCTGGTTTCAAAAGTAAAATTACTTGTGGTAGAGAGGAGGGATCAATGGGGATCCAGTTGCAAGCAAATATATGAAGGAAGAGTGGATGAGCTTAGACGAAGAGGTTGAATGGGGTGAAGAGAGTCTCCCAAAGAGAGATGCATCTGCTCTTTTCTGAATGGCAAAAGCCAGGTGCCAGCATTGCATGGCAAACTCTGCTCCGTTGGTGTGTGTGTGTGACTTATATTGTGATGCGCTAGAAAAGGGGTAAGGGTGGCATTGCAATGCCATGACGTTGCTTTCAGCCATCTGACATTTAAAGAATATTTCTACCTTCCCTTCTGGCCTTTAGAAGGGACTGAAGATTTGGCTTTACCATCTTGTTTGAGATCTGGTCATGGTGGCATGGATGCTGGTAAATGGTTACATCTTTAGCAGGCTGGATTGCACTTTTTCAGATTATAGTTATGTTTACATAGTTTTTTCCATTTCTTTAATGTTTGTAATGGCTTTCATTGTATAGTTTTGGTTAATGTTTGCGTGTGTGTGTGTGTGTGTGTGTGAATTTTGTGAGCTGCCAACTTCCAGCTGCACCTCTGGCACTGTCGGACGTAAGGACTGTAAGCTCCGTGGACCTGCCCTGAGCTTTCCCGCCGGAGGGCTCTGAAAGGAACCATAGCCACCCTGTAGGGGTGGTGAAGTAAAAGGGGGTGCCTTGCAGATCGAGGAGAGCCGCATCTCTCCTCCCTGTCTTGGAAAATCCTCCTCATCCGAAGACGAGGAACAGCGGCAGTCAACATGGCTGCCCTGAAGCTGAAACAGCCAGAATACCTAAGACAGTGCAGGAGCGAGGGGAGCAGTGAACAGAGACTGTGTTGCTGGGTGAGACGATTCTATTTTCTTTACAAATTACCCCAA